>APFE031321821.1:231870-297192 GCA_000404065.3 Pinus taeda
GGGGGGGGGGCGATTCCTGCAACTATGGGTTAAACACCTTTTTGTGGGTTTTTTGGGAAAAATGGATTTTACATGGGGTTTTCACTTTTCTCAGGTAAAAAGTATTTTAACCTTAGGAAAAGGGTTTTTTATGGAAAATGAATGAATATGAATGTATGAAGGTGAGAAGGGGAAATTAGTGAATATAGGGATGAATGGAGATGAATGGGAAGTTAATTAATTGATCTTGTAGACCTTCATTTGCTTTGTGTAATTGCATCATGGACATAGAAACATATGGTAAAACATGATAAATGTACATTTTGTCCAATGAATTATCATACTTCTGCAACCTTTCTTCTACTTACCCTTTGCTTATCCTATCATTTTTTCTTCACTTAATGGGTGCATTTAAGCTAGCAAACCCTTTCCCTTTCTGTTTATTTTACAAAACCAAACTATCTAATTCTAACCTTATAACATCTAAGGGCTCAGATTAAACTGATGAGCACCTTGGAGGGTCTGCACCTGCCAAGATTAAACAGTTTGGCCAGATCTTTATTCTTTAACTATAACATTAAATTTAAAGCATGAAGCAGTCAAGATTAAACAGTTTAACTGTCATGGGTTGTGGCATTTATGACAAGCTGCACACAACCATTATTTTGCACAAAAATAGCAGTGGCATTTAGACTTGTTCACTTTCAGAGTTTATTTGTTTTCTTTTCTTTCTAACCTAACATTTTCTTTTTGTCTTTATTTTTTAAGACATCTAACCTAACATTTTCTTTGATATGGACATCATCATCAATGTTTTTTTACTAACATTTTATTCACTATTGTTATGTCCATATCCTAACTTAACATTTTTTCAAAATTTTTTATTTTATTTTTTGACTATTTTATTTTACCTTATCAAAACCAAAAAATGCTACAACAATGTCCAACCCTCCTCCAGCTCCAATGCATGCCTCAAGGAGCACATAGACACTAGTGTGGGATAAGAAGGACATAAAGGCACAGATGGTGATCCTTGAAGTTATTAAGGATCATTGGATTTCCCATGTTGCAGAAAAGACTAGATCTAAGGAGATGTTTGATGCCTTAGTATTGATTTTTCAAAGTGATAGCATGAGTCAAAAAATGATTCTCAAAACTAAGCTCAGAGAGTGTAGAATGAACCCCTCCGACTACATAACCAACTACCTTATGAGGATCATACAGATCCTTGACTAACTTGCAACTGTTGGAGAAGTTATAGTGGATGTAGAGCTCGTGAATATTGCCTTGAATGGGTTCACCAAGTTTCGGGAACCATTCATCTTGGGCATATGTGCTTGAGAGCATCTTCCCAATCCGGAAAGCCTTTGGGATGAATGAATCCAAGAGGAGGCTCGTAAAGAGTCCAAGACCAACAAGCAGGGAAGAGGAGCAATAGATGAAAACTTTGCCCTGGTTAGCAAAACAAAGAAGACCAAAGGGAAAGTTTTCATCAAGAAGGTTGACAGTCAGGGAGAGGGACAATAGTCCGGGCAGAAGAGAGATTTGAGCAACAATCAAATGCTATATCTGTCATAAGAATAGCCACTTTGCTTCTTAGTGTCCACAGAGGAAGAAGGGCATGGGGAAGTAGTAGACAGTGGCAACGACAACAAAGGTACAATTGAGCGAGCTTGCTTCCAAGTTTGAGAGTGAATTTTCACTTATATCTTGCCTTTCTACCAACACCATTGCTAGAACTGCTTGGTACTTGGATAATGGCGCCTCCTATCACATGACAAAGGCTAGAGAACTATTCAATAGTTTTTTAGAGAATGACTTAGGGATCCATATTGAGCTTGGTGATGATGCCAAGTATGTAGTGAAGGGACGGTGGGCAATTGGGTTCCAACTTGAGTCAGGAGGGTCACTTGATGCATAGGAGGTACTCTATGTACCTGGCCCAACGAAGAACCTTTTGTCCATCTCAGTCACGGAGGACAAAGGTTATGAAGTTAACTTCTAGAGAAGGCAAGTGTTCATCTACTCAGAGGGTGCCTTTCCAAAGATTGCAGTGAGGATTGGGACCAGGAGGGGAACCTGTATAGACTTTAGGGTCAACCTGCTTAGGCACTAATGCACACTAGTGAGAGCATGTGCGAGCTTCGACACAAGAGGATGGAACATCTCCATCACAGAGCTCTACCATTACTGAGACTAATGGTCACTAGGCTTCTAGAATTCGGTATGGATCAATAGGGGGTGCGCAAAGGGTGTGCATTTGGCAAGAATGTCAAGGCATCTTTCCCTAGCAGCGAGACTCAATCTAAAGGCATTTTGGATTTGATCCATTCTGGTTTAGCAGGGCCTATGTCAGTGTCTTCAGTAAAGGGCACATCTTACTATGTGACCTTCATTGATGACTTCTCTAGGAAGACTTGGATGTACTTCATGAAGACCAAGGGTGAGGTCTTTGATTATTTCAAAGCTTTCAAAGCTCGGGTGGAGAACATGACAGAAAGGAAGATCAAGGTGCTGAGGATGCATTTTGGTTTATAATTTTTCCCTCTAAAATACCGTGGGTGAAAAAATAATACCATGGGTCACTTATTTTTCTAAAGTGATTTTACCAACTTTTATTTAATTATTAAGATAATATGTACCAAGTAATCTGTTGACCTCCTTTTTCTTGTCGATGACCTATGGGGATCATGGTACGGTATGACTTCACTTTCCTCAGCTACTATGGATTGGAAAGGGACATTACATTATATTTATTGAACAATTTATTCCTTAGACTATCAAAATGAACATGTATAACACATTGTAAAATTTATACAAAGGCGTGGGTTGCAAAAAAGTAACTGAGCAAAGAGCCCAGAAAACCTATTATGGTAAGACTTTGTTAAACGTAGAAAACCTATTATGGTAGGACACTGTTAAACGAAGAACAATTTTACAAAAATAACCTTGATGACACTGCTCAAAATTGCCCAGAGGATATAGCATAACAAAATCCACAACTCGAACAATCGACTTCATTAAGAAGAAGGGAGCTAAGCAACAATAAGAACAATACTTGAACTAAGGGGCGAGCCATCCTTAGAAGGTGACAACACGCAACCCTTAGCAAGCTCAATATTTTGGTGAATAGGATTTTAGTGATCATTTCTTTGTTCAAGCTTTTAGGGATTTTGAACCTCAAAAATGGCAAGTGGCATTGTAAGAAATTTATCATCAATCAACCAAGGCTAAACAAGCACATTGCTATGCCACTCTTGATGCTGCTCAACTAGACAACCAACATGATGTCGAGGGCAAGATGGAAAATGAGACTAGACATATCTAGTAGGGGTATTTATTATTTAGTTGAAGGGTTCTTGCTCATTTTACAAGAAACAATGTGACGATATTCAATTAGATGCCTCAAGTCATTCATTTGAACATGCATTTCTTGAATTGTGTACAAATCTACTGGTGTAGGCTAAGAGCAAATTAGTGCACGATCATACTAAGAGAACCTCTTGTAAGAGTTGATCTCCTTGGATAAGAATTCATTTCTCATCTTCCAAATAAATCATAGAATTTTAGAATGAAGAAGATAATGATTCTCATAGTTCTATGGCCCAAGGAAGTCTATCACCAAAGAGGGATGCTTTCTTGGGGATCTAGGTTAGGAGGATTTGACTATGTCATTTGTATACCCAACCATGGTGTCACTAAACATTATCACAATACCAAAACAAATGCTTGAGAGTTTTCTAACTTCAATAGATAGGATGCTTAAACTGATCAATTCCTCCTATCATTAGGGACTATTACCCACCAAAAAGTGGGTAACCTAAAGGAGAAAAAATTTCTCCTGCTTGGACAACTAACCAACCAACCATCCTATATGATCAACACATAACATGATGCTAGGATCCTCCACTTACTGCTCCGGTTGATTTCTCTCTCCTACATACCTCACCTCACTCGGGGATGATTCATATGATCACATCATACTTTTAGGTTGATTTGGCTGATCGGAGCAACAAGCGATGGGCTGAGTTCCAGAGTATTTTAGATTGTAGAATAGTGAGACCTCATGTCTCCCCTCATTGCTCAACTTCGCCCCCGCCCCCTTTGGGAGGCCAACTAGTGTCATTGAGACCATTGTAGAGGGGCTGTACAACACATCAGTTCACTCACACCCAAAGCTTTAGAGGGATTAGTTCCAGATGGTTCCTGAGCATGGTGCCCCCTTGGACAGACTCCTTTCCAGCCTTAGCGGAGCAACTAGAGACTTGTTAGAGCTTATTTCCTTCGGCTTCTGATGCTAGGAGAATCCTTTGTTGAATTTTTGTAGCTATGGTTGGTCTTCATTATTACTATTTGTCATTGATGTATTTATAAAGCTTGTTCTTTATGCTATTGACAAAAGAGAAAAATATTGACATGTTCATCATGTCAGTTCTTAAAAGAGAAAAAAATTGAACTTTTAGAATTTGAAATTTTGGCCCCAAAAAACCAGGTTGGCCCTCCTCCTAGTCAAGTCAGCTCCAGTTTAAGAGACACCTTTTCGGCAAGAGAGAAAATTATATATAGCACTCGTTCTCCATTGCATTTTTGGATTGGAGCTATAGCTACATGTTGGAAGAACCCAAATTCATTCACCGTATCTTTTGGCCTTGCTGTTAGATCTGCCTTTTCGAAATCACACTTTGAAGGTGTCTATCGGACATGTTCTCCCTATAACATCCCAGACCAACTAGCTGGTTTGGTTTGGATTCTCACAACATGAAATATATTATCTATATCAATGACTGCAATGACCATTCTCGGCCTGAGCACACTCTCTACTTCCCCAACTGGGGGTTTTCTATATTCAAGTGGCCCGCACACCCTCCATCCCATTGCATCATTTTATGAAGGAAGGCAGGATGCTTCAGGGGCTATTTTGAATGCACTAAATGATCTAGAAAAGGCCGTTAGTGGATCACAGCACAAAGTCCATCGCCTAATGGATGAACATCTCCTTCTGTTCAAGACAATTCGGATGGTCTGAGGCTAATCTCTGTGATGAAAGGAAGGATGAAATCTCTCTAATCTCTATGATGAAAGGAAGGATGAACCTCTGTGATAGCACTCTGTGGAGAAGGCCAAAATTATGAGGAATATATTTCTGTGGAAGCATTTTTGTTGAAGGTTGAATCTGTAGCCCTATTGCAGGACCAAATCCCTATGATGACAACTATTCGAATCTCTGTGGAAGCACTATGTTGAGGGACGAATCTCTGTGTTGAAGAGGCCGAAGTTATGCTCTAGCAAAAGCAGATCAGATCAAAGTTATTGAGCAGCCTGTTGACTTGACTAGAAGGGTGATGGACCAGGTTTGACCTAGCTATATTGTTGGTCATGTATTTGTTTGATGTATCTCTGTTGAATTTGATGATTTTTCTAAGGAAAAGATTGTTGGATTTTCCCCCCATGTGGGTTTTCCCAAGGTAAATACTTGTGTTATTGTGTGGCTGTCTCTCTATGATCCTTATGGTATTTTTGTTTTACTGTTGAGCTCCTTTGTGTAATTGCTTTATGATGAAAAGACTAAAAGAAAAGATTAACCTAATGTAAAATCATAAAAAGTAATTATCAGTTTAGAGGATGCCATAAAAACTCAACATGGTATCAGAGCCATGCATGAAAGAGCAGCCTCAAAAGGAAGCCCTAAAACTCAGATAGACTACCCCTGCTTATGGAACCTTGATAGAAGGAAAGACTGTGACTTTTACATTCTTGGAGAAGCCCTAGTCCCAATCTCAGGCAGGCTGAAAGGGCCTCAGAAGCTAGCCGCAGAGGGCCGAAAAATTCTGAAAAGTTACAAACTGAACCTCAGTTAAATGGTCTGAGAAATCTCAGCCGAGGATACTTCAAAGGCCTTAGGACTTATGGCAGAAGGTCGAGTAACTTCTCAAAACCCACAACTAATACAAGTTGTTTTGATATTATTGTGATTTGATTAATGTTTTGGAAGGCAGAGTTGTTGGAGCATATATTGTTCACAAGAAGTCTTGAGCATAAAAAGTGTTTTCACTAAGGTCGACAATCTTGACTATGTCAAGAAGGTGAACGAGACTTTGTATAAGGAGATCTTAACTGGAGTCACCTGTATTGTTTTGGAAATTTAGTAGCCATGGTCGGTATTTTCAGCAAGAAAGGAAAAGAAAAAATTAAAATTGAATTTATTTACCCCACAATTTTCCAAGTTGGCCCCTCCAAGATCAAGTTGGCCTGCCCAAGAGACACGTTTATTCATATGGACGAACTATATATTGATCTATTTGCTCTCCTTCAAGGGTAGATTCTGATCATGTTATGTTTCTCTATTTTGATGCACTAATATCTCCAAGGAACCTTGTGGATCTGCTCATATATTCTATGGCATGTGCGATCTGAGGTACTATGTTTCTATGGAACAATGCAGACCTGTAGCATCACTTGTGTGAAGTTCTTAGGCATCACACATCTGAAGTTTCTGTGGCACTTTGGCATTACACATCCGAAGTTCTGTGGCATCACATCCGAAGTTCTGTGACATATCTCATGCAAGTTTCTGTGGCACTCTGGGATCACACATCTGAAGTTTCTGTGGCACTTTGGCATTACACATCCGAAGTTCTGTGACATCACGTCCTAAGTTCTGTGACATATCTCATGCAAGTTTCTGTGGCACTCTGGGATCACACATCTGAAGTTCTGTGGCATCACATCCGAAGTTCTCTGACATATCTCATGCGAGTTCTGTGGCAAGTTGTCTTTGTGATAAAACGAAGATCTATGGCACTTGTCTCTGTGGAAAAACAGAGGACTGTGACACTTGTTTCTGTGGCTAATCCGAGGGTCAGAGGCACTGGTTTTTCTGTGGATCATGCAAATTCTATAACTGAGGAAGAGGACAAAATTCGGCTTCATCTACTGCAGACTTTGATTATGAACCAATGTTGACTATCTCTCTCCTTGACTGGTTTTGACTTGGCAAATATTGAGGTCAGAGATTGATGTTTTGATTAGAATGTTCTGATGTACTTTTTGATGAACTGAACTCTCTCTCATAAGGAAAGATTTACTGGGTTTTCCCCTTGTGGGTTTTGCCCTGGCCGCTGGCCTAAATTTTGGTGTCTCTTGTCTTATTGCTTACTGTGATCTCTATTCCTGCTCTATTGTTAATGGTTATTGTCTCATTGGAAATAGTTATCAGGTTGAAAAATTGTACTGGTCTTGATTGCACTAGAAAATCAATATATTGAATGCTAGATACAATCTTGTTGTTAATATGAAGTCTCCACTTTGTCATGTCTTGAGATCAAAGATCCGATTTGTTGTTTTTAAACAAGTATAAATAAAAGTTACTAATGTTCATTGCCAAGAAAGCTTACTTCTCAGAAGCTGGGGTTATTTGTTTTTTTTACAAAGGCCGAAAAGTCTTCACTGTTTTGGAGATCAAAGATCACTGTTGGCTATCTCAGTCAGAAGGATAAAGGTTGAGGATATTAAGGAAGTACCGGGTCTGTTACCATAAGGCTAAAAAGATCTCAGAAGACTAGAGAACCTTTGAAGGTAATTCAGAGTAGTCCGAAATTGCCCCAGTCAATGCCAAAGCCAACAAAGGTGTTCCCAAAGAAATCCATTGAAGTTTGGTTGAAATTGCAAGTTATTTATTATTACTATTACTCTCAGAAATTCTTGTTTGAGATGAAAGTTCTCTAAGACAACAATTTGAATTGGAACTACAAAATGTATCTCCCTCAATCTCAAGTACAAGCTTGGGAATACAAACTCAAGATGAGACCTTACCATATGTCATAATCCAAATTCAAGGTGTCGCTCCTCTACTCTCAATTCAAAGAAAATATAGTTAAATTTGTTAAAATCTTGTTCTAATGAATGTATAGAGACAGGTCTAGAGAAGGACATTGTCAACATCTTTGACAATATTCATTGAACAATGAAAACCTACAGGATATGTGTGAAAGAAAGGTCTCTTCCAAAGATTGAACATCTGCCAACATATAAGTCATGCTGAGATATGTTGACTTCCTCACAATATGGTTCCAGATGGATAAGCCTAAAAGACAGAATAAGAAGGATGGAGCAATTGCATTTGTGCCAAGAAGGTGTGGCATCCTGAAGGTAATTTGGATTAAAGTCTTGCTTGGACTTGTGTAAATGATAAATGATATCTCTTTGGTACAAGAATATGTCACTATATCATATCAAGGATGCAGGAAATGTCTTGTTACCTATATATAACAAAGTCCTTAAATCTGATCTCTGAAGTTCCTTTGAGGCAAAGGAAGATAAGGAATTTTTTTGAAATCATAGGATGTCAAATTTGAAGAAAATTCCTTGAAGTTGCTTATTTAAGGCAGAATGCATCCTAGATACATTTACTGATTTGAATTATGCTGATATACTTGTTTTAGTCAAGGGCCGAGCTCCTCTTTAAGATTAAGGGACGAAGTCATCTTAAGAAGAAAATGAATCATTTGCAGAATCTCCTATTATTATTATTGACAGGCTATTTTGATTGAAAGGATAAGAATCATGTTTTAGCCGAGAATATTCGAACTGTAACGAAGTATGTTGTGGGATCCTTGATCGTGTCTAGAATGCTTTGGCCTGCTTGCTAAAACATGAGGATTGTATGGATTTTGAAATATGACAAATCTGTTGGGCTTGCAAGAAGTAGGGTTTAGAAGACTGATAGTCTTGGATATGAAAATTCTAGGTTTTAGGACTTTTGAATATCTAAGGTTTAAACCCTTGCAAGCAAGAAATCCCCAGGGTTTATGTACAAAACTCTAGGATTGGATTTAGATCAATGTTTTCATTGAAAGTAGAAACCCTAGCCCTTGCAAGGAAGAAATGTCATCGTGACGATGATGAGGTTGATAAAGTTGCAAATGGATGCAGAAAGGCTAAGATCAAGAGGGAACTGACAGTCTCTTCAAAAGACAAGTTTTTTATATCTCTCTTCTTTGTTTATTACTATTGTTGTTGTTTTTACTAGTAGTTAGTCTCTTGTCTTTGTTGTATCCTTTGCTTGGTTGTAATTGTTCTTCCATAACCTCCTAGTGAGGATTGCAGGTACATAGTAAACGCTGCTAAGGCCCTAGTAGCAGATGAAAAGAATGGAAGAACAAAGCAAAGCTCGTGACAAGAGGACTTGTGTTGAGAGATATTGTATTAGATGAGTTTTGGACTTAGAGGGAGTTGGCAAATCAACAAGATTGAAGTGTGCCTTGATCTATGCCGAAAGGAAGTCAATGGTAACTTCTAAGATGAAGTATGCAACAAATGGCAACTTAAGAAAAGGTACAAAGTGAAGGATTATCCTAGTAAGAGGGAGAAGGCTATGAGGTCAGGTACACTTATGTTAAAAGTTTATTATCTTTAGGATTTCTATTGAAAATCACATTAAAATGGATGTAGAAATCGTCCTCCTCGATGAAAGAAGAAGTGTACATAAGAGCTACCTCAAGCTTGTGAGGGACATGAAGAATTCTTATACTTGCAAAATAGAAGAAGGCTTTGTACAAGCTCCCAGACTTGATACACTTGGATTGATGGATCAAGGTTGATCCTATATGACTTTTCTCTGATGAAAGCAAGACTCATATGTTAGAGGAGCAACTTTGGTAGAAATAATTGCTTTCTAAATAAAGGGAGCAGTAAGAGAGCCTTGTTTTAGCTTTAGAGGGAGTTGACCTCTGACTTTGAGATGACAAACTGTCATTAACATTGTCAGATAGTAAATATGCTGGAAGGCAACAATGGCAAAGGGAGCAATCAGGATTACCACAACATGATATGTTTTATTATAAGAGGGAGCATCTAGTGAGGGTGATAAGAAAGCAACTGTGGTGGGCCTAGAAAGGAGCCCAAGGCATGTTTCTCAACATGGGTTACAATACTAGCATGGTACAATTGCTCATGACAAAGTCAATTATCATTTGAGATTTGTCTCAAACAATAAAGTACATTTGCAGATTTCAGATTGGGCAGACAGTGCCGAAGAAAAAAAGAATTCATCAAGATATTGCTTCAGTTTGGGCTCCATTATAATTTCTTGGATTAGCATGAAGAAAACATTTGTTGCACTCAGTATTGCAGAGGCTGCATATATTGCAGCCGGATTGGCAAGTTGAGAAGCAGTCTGGCTTCAGAGGCTAATTGTAGGACTATCTTGATCAGGTGCAGGTGACGACCATGAAAACAGGTCAGAGCATAGTGAGATCTAATACCAAGACATGATACAAAAGGACATAGTATGGCTTCAATATTATCTTATAGTCAAGTAGATTGCCCCCTGGCGAAGTTTGTATACTTCAGTGACAAGCTTGGACTTGTTGATAATGCCTCTCTCTTTGAGAGGGAGTGCTGATGAGATAGCACTGTGGACTGACATTCTCCGTATCAAGTATTGTGACCCACATTAGGGAGATTATCGTTGTGTCAAGTACATTGACCCGAATTAGGGAGAATGGTCTGATAGAGAACTGACATTCTTCTTGTGTCATGTATGACCCAAATTAGGAATAATGGTCTTAGAGAATCATGTTCATTTAGCATCGGGTTGTGGAATGTGCTGCTACAGTTTGGCCTTTGGCGATTCACCATGTGTCATTGACCTGAATGATGTTGAACCAAGACTAGTATGGATGCCATGTGTTAGGTACCGATTTGAATTATGGCGACTAGTTGTATGCTAAATGATATCCCGTGTGTCTGAAGTACTAACCCGAATTATGGTGAGCACACACCATAGGTCTGAAGCACTAACCCGAATTATGGTAAGGATGTACCATAGGTCTGAAGTGCTAACCTGAATTATGGTAAATGGTTGACCAAATTATGATAACTTATTTTACCATGTGTTACAATTGTTGACCCGATTATGGTACTTGGATTTGTTATAACCTTTTGTTAGAGAAATTCGTCAACATGAGAACATCTAGATAGTCATTATCATTATGAATACCTCCCCAGCTATGAGGGAGTGTTGAATTTTTGTAGCTATGGTTGGTCTTCATATTTATTTTTTAGTCATCGATGTATTTATAAAGCATGTTCTTCATGCTATTGACAAAAGAGGAAAATATTTGACATGTTCTTCATGTTGGTTCTTAAAAGAGAAAAATTTGAATTTTTAGAATTTGAAATTTTGGCTCCAAGAAGCGAGGTCGGCCCCCCTCTTAGTCAAGTCAACCCTAGTCTCAGAGGCACCTTTTCAGCAAGAGAGAAAACTCTATGTAACACTCATTCACCATCATTTGGCAACAAATTCACATCTCCTTTTGTTCAAGATAATTCAGATGGTCTGAGGCTAATCTCTGTGATGAAAGGAAGGACGAAATCTTTGTAATCTCTGTGATGAAAAGGAAGGACGAATCTCTGTGATAGCACTTTGTGGAGAAGGCCGAAATTCTGAGGAATAGATTTCTGTGGAAGTATCTTTGTTGAAGGTCGAATTTATAGCCCTATTGCAGGACCAAATCCCTATGATGATAGTTATCCGAATCTCTGTCCAAGCACTATGTTAAGGGACGAATCTCTGCATTGAATAGGTCGAAGTTATGCTCTAGCAGAAGCAGATCAGATCAAAGTTATTGAGCAGCCTGTTGACTTGATTAGGAGGGTGATGGACCAGGTTTGACCTAGCTATATTGTTGGTATGTTTGACCATGTATTGATTGATGTATCTCTATTGAATTTGATGATTTCTCTAAGGAAAAGCTAGCTGGGTTTCCCCCAATGCGTTTTTTCCCAGGGTAAACACTTGCTTTATTGTGTGGCTGTCTCTTTATGATCCTTATAGTATTTTTGTTTTACTATTGAGCTCCTTTGTGTAATTGCTTATGATGAAAGGACAACAAGAAAAGATTAACCTAATGTGAAATTATAAGAAGTAATTATTAGTTTAGAGGATGCCTTAAAAACTCAACATCCCTCTCTCCTACATCCCCCCAGGATCATGGAGCGAGACACCTCGTTGGATCTAGAGGACTCTTATAGTGAGTCAGTGCCACTGTCGCCCCTCTCGTCATGGACTATCAGACTCTGGCATTCTTGACATCATCGACCTCCAGCCTTGGACTTATTCACTTATCTTCTACTTCACTAGGGCCTTTGATCTAGTTATACACATGTTTATAATGCTATCTTATTGTTGTATCCTTTTTAACCTCATTTTATCTTAGATTTAACTTTGTCATTCGACATTTTTTTGAAGGAAGGTGTCTCATCCATCAATATGTACTTTAATGATTTTGCAATCACAGTCTTTCACTTAATGTTATGGGCACACTAATATTGATCAAGGGGAAAACTGGATAATTGACCCATCTCGACTGTATTCTTGTGACCTTAATGATGCAACGTTGCCCCTCTAGAGTAGAGCGTTGGACTATGAGATGGTTCCACATGGCACTCGATGTTGATTTTTTGTAGCATTGGGAGGTACTCCCCCATGGCAAAAGGGGTCTCCAAGTTGGCCTAGAAAAATTAAAATAAAATTTATTTTTGGAGTGACATGTTGGCCTAGGAAGTCAAGTCGGCCTTAGAAGGCGAAGGGACGTGTCCCTTTGGTTATTTTACCCCATTCAACAAGTATAAATAGATGGTGTAATGCCTCATTTGTTCATCCATTGTGTAAAGACTGTACAACCATTATAAAAACAATAAAGGGTTTGTTAAAAAAAATATCATGAGCCTGTGATAAAACTTCCTGAAATTTTACAAATTTAACTGACAATTGATGAGAGTACCTACTTGTATTCCTGCGGTTGATGATGCCTCAAGCTGCTCCTGCTTCGGTTGCCAAAAGACCGAAACCACCCAGCGAAACTGAGTAGAACCTCGCTACTCAGTCCAGTAAGCTTCTTAGTTGAAGCAGACTGTTCCCCCGTGCCCAGAAACCTCAGAACAAGCAAAGCTTAAATTGTTCCTGATGATAAACTGTGTACAAATTTTCCTCCTGTTTCTTCCCCCTTGCCTCCAACTGTCCCTTCTTTCTTATAAGTCTCCATTTATCGACTTCCTCCATCTCTGTGTCCAAATTATGTTACGTGTTGATGCTTGTAAACAAAATCTGATTTGATTTTATTTGAATATCTTAATTTGAAATAAAGTTAATTTATATATTTTTAATGATTTATTTTAATTTACTTAATTTATAATTTATAATTTAATTAATTTTATTTAATTTCATAAATTTTAATTTACTATATGTGGGTCATTACACATTGAAGATCAAGTTTGATTTGATTTTCTGAGTTCGATCTTCTCTTTCTTTGACAACTGCACATGTGAAGTAGGAAGTCGAGTTTGATTGAGCTTGATCAGGCTATGTTTGAATGAGTTGATCGAAATGTTTTGACTGAGGTTGCACATGCGGATTTGACCGTAGGGTTGACTGCAACCTTTGACCAATGACTAGTTGAGTTGACCATAGGGCGAAGTTTGATTGTAGACTTGATTATTTGACTAGCGTTGAATTTTGGTTATTTTGTACAGTTTGACTAGCATTGACTTTTTGATGTTTATCTAGGTTTCACTGGTATTTTGACTTGAATATTGGCACAAATTTCTAGACAAATTGCTGATTTGTAAATCTTGCTGAAAAATAATTTCTCCTAAAAAAGTGTTGCTAGATTTTCTCCCAAGGTTGGGTTTCCTAGGGTAAAATTATTGTCTCTATTGTGCATCACTGTCTTTCTATGATCTTTACTATTTCCACTGCATTTACTATTGATATTTTCTTAAGTGTAATTATTCAATGATAGTAGTGACATAAATATTGATTACAAATCATTAGGAAGTAATTATTTGGAAGCAAATCATAGTCTACTGTACATCTTGTAGAAAATTCAACATTTGACTCACTTGCGTACCCCTAGTATTGAAATGTTGAGCCAATAAGGCTTGGTGTTGGATTTATTGATGATGTGCCTAGATGGACCCAAGACGCCCTTGGCACTGTTTGATGGGCGTTGGTAATTTTGAAGCCCGGATGATGATGATTATCCTTAAGATGACAGGGGAGGGCTTGCACATCACTAAAGGACCCAAAAACTTAAGCATGATGGGACTACGCCACCCTTTTTTACCTTAGAAAGGTGACGTAGGGCACCTTGGTGATGACATCATGGTTTTGAACTCTTGGTGGTACTTTTGGAGGCATACCCATGGACTTTGAGCTATTTTTTGGAGTATGGAGCACTCATGACCTATTTGTCATGTGCTTGTGGCATTTTTGAGCACTTATGGAGGATAATACCATAGTGGAGGAACCTCTTTTCCCACACATGTGGGGTATTTGGGCATTATTTGTTATGTTTTTGAGCTATTATGAGGTTGGCTTGTAACCTCTTGTTTGTTTAACACTCTAGGCAAACCTGTATTAGGGTTTTTCTTGTAATTAAAAGGGTGGTTAAGCCTCATGTAAAGAGGGGCTCCCTTATTTCATTTCGTGTCATCACACATTTATTTATCACTTTTCTTATAAAAAAGTGCAAATTAACTAAATTCCTTCTTCTTTACCTTCTTCCTAGATGTCCAGGGTTACCTGCTAGGGTTTTTATGTGGAAAATTGCATAGAAGTGAATTTAAATTTGATGTTCGTGATTCATTAAATAGGAATTGCATCAATTAATAGCTTAAAAGCAAGATATATCATTGTTGCATGGTGAAACCTTCCTCTTTAGGGCTGATGTTATCATTGTCTTGTTGCTTATGCATGTTTTCCAACCATAACATTTCATTAGTAAACCCTAATCCTTGGTGTCTACTGGAAGGCCTAACTTCATTTTGTGGATTATCCATTGAAAGGCCCTTTCCATGGCTGTTATATGACATCGAGTCCCATATCATTGCAATTAAGCAAAACCCTAACTTATAATAACCATCATGTTGGTCTAGGAATGAGTACTTGAATCTTGGCATAAAACTTTTGGGCTTCATCGGTATTTTATCCCACCTTATAGACTTCATATCTATCACCTTGAGTCATAGTAATTGAATATCCTTTAGGTGATTTAGGGGAGCCTCCCTTATGGTCAAATACTGGCAAAATTTCAAAAGAAAGGTTGTTGATTACAATGCCAACTCTTTCTCTTGTTACCATAAGGTCGAGTTTCACCTAGTGGGGTTTTGCACGAGGCCTGTTAGATTTGCTTCAACAGGAACCACACAAAGATGATTTTTTTTGGTTCTATAATAGGTGTCATAGTAGGGGAATCCAGAAGAGTTAACTTCTTTGTTTCAAATGAAGGTGTTGGATCTTATTAAGTCTAGCATAAGTGTTGGGTTGTGGGCGTAACCATTGATATCTAGTACTTGGTTTATACTGTCCAAATGTTCTGGAGAAATTCTAGTGCCAATCCCATAACCAGGCCAAAGGGTCTTGCAAGCGCATCTCATTGGGAAGATTGTTTGGAGTAAGGCTTGTAAACTTATCTAGGCTCAACCATGTTGTAGTAGTGGACTTAAATCCATCTTCCGAAGCATACCAATGCTTCTAATATCTTGCTTGGTGGTTAAATAAACTAGTTATTTTTTGGACACCTATTTTGAACAAGCGTTTGGCAAGGAGAGGTTCCACCTCTTGCTGGATAGGTTGCCAAAGCATTTTTAATGTAAATGTAGAAAGGACATGATTAATGGAAAATAGTTTTATTGCTAGCATATGCCAACTTTAGCATAGTTCATTCCCTCCTTGATCAATATAGTCTTGTTTCAAATTTAAAGACTAACGATAAATATATTCTTAGCTTTTCCCAAAATGGATAATTTTACATTAGATATATTTTATAACTTTCTATCAATTCTCGCGCACACAACTTTTTAGCCAACTTGTGCAAAATAGGTAGACAAGTATGAAATCAAGTATTCTAATGTTCATAGACTAGCATAGATCCATCTTAACTATGGATCTAACAGGAGCTGAGAGGGATCAAATTTCTTCACGTTCAAACTTCTTTGGAGTGCAAAATACATTGTGTAATTTTTCATTGTTTAAATTGTATTTTAGAATCCTATATAGAGTATATATAGGCCCAAAATAAAAATGTACATCGAGACATTTTATCACGGCAAATTAAAATGGTTTTTTGATTATTAATATATTTTTAATTATATGTCATATTAATTGGTATTACAATATTTTATCGCCAACCCATATTTTATTATATACATCTTATTCACATATTTCTTTTTTTACTTCTAATTACATTACAACATATTCATTTCTTTATTATAGCCGACATTATTTTTCTATTTAGAGCGTAATTTATTTTTATTTTAAATAGACAGACAAACGAACTTACACATCCCCCCTCATACTGGGTTGTAAAATGAGTCGCTTGGCTCAATAAGGACAAAATTATTCATTGTGCATCACAAAAGACAATACTTATGAGTCATTGATCAACAAGAATTTTTTTCATTAATTTATTAGAATTTATGCTTATCAAGAGAAAATGATTATATTGAGTACACAACCAAAATTTGCATTGTAAAAGTCACTAATGGTTAATATCATCAAGTTATTAGTTCCAAGAAATAACTAAAGTGACTTTGACCCTTTCCACTAAGGTGATGATTGGGGAGGTCATGTTATCCATCACCATTGAGTCTTGGGGGTTACCAATGGCCATTGGGGTGATGGTTCATACCTGTGATGATAATATCGGCGATATATCGCTAAATATCGGAAATATCGCGATATATCGCCGAATATCGGAAATATTGCGATATTTTCGGTGAGCTGAAATGTCGCTGAGAAAATATCGCGATATTTCTGAGATATCGCCGATATCTCGGCAAAGTATCGCGAGATGACAAAAAATATCGCCGGGCATGTTATGCTGCGGCTAAAAAAAGGGAAAATCATTTTTTTTCTTCATTTTTGTTTCTGAGTGTTGGAGAAGGAAGGGGAAGAGTTTTGTGGTGGTTGTCAAGGAGGGTTTGAGGATCAAATAATGATTATCACCAACTAAGATTTTTTTGTGGATCAAAGATTGAAGAACAGTGAGACAAACATCATTTCTTCCATTAACAGGTATGTTCTTAAAAACCCTTATGTTAATGATTTTTTAATAGATTTAGGGTTATGTTTGCTTGCCTCTTTGCCTACCAACATTTTGTTTCTTTGTTTTTTTTCTTTTCCATTTGCGATGATTTTCATGCCGATGAGCCAATGCAAGGGTTTTCTCCATATTTGGACGGCAAGCTTCATTTTTTTTTCAACTTTCTTATGCACCCTCTTATTGCTATTTTTCATTCACATTGCAAAATGCAAATAATGTAGTAATTTTTTTTAAATGGGTGGTTATTACTTATTATTTTTTGTGTTGGGGGGTTTAATGCAAATTTTTTGTTTTTCTGTGTGCCATAGGCTTGAATTAGTTCACTACAAATGTCAAATATGCCAAAAGCCTTGGACCCATTTTGGAAGTATGGGGAGGATGTTGGTGGGGCAAATCAGGCATATATATCATGCAAATTGTCTGGGACCAAGATGTCAGGAGGGGTTACATGATTGAAATACCATCTGGCTAGACTCCCTGCACATGATGCAGATGTAATGCTTTGTATGGTTTCTAGTGCGGAGGTTATACAAAAAGTTCTAGAAGCAATTGCTGAACAAGAGAGAAAGAAAGCTGCTAGGGAGAGGTCAATGGTCTCAGATAGATAGTTGCTAGTCTTATTTGTTTTGCAACTTTTGCTACATATAAGTTTATAACTCATGATGATGAAATACTTTTAAAGTTTTACATATGTGATGTTATTTTGTTTGAGTCCTTGATTGGACAATTATCAGGGATCAACAAGATATGTGATGTTATTTTGTTTGAGTCCTTGATTGGACAATAATCAGAGATTAGCAAGATATGTGATGTTATTTTGTTTGAGTCCTTGATTGGACAATTATCAGGGATCAGCAGGATTTGGTATCGCCTTTGAAGTTTGATGGATCATTTCTAGTTGACATCATATATATCAGTGCTTTCTTTGTATTTAGGTGCCAATGTGTTTAGTTCATGTTGTTATTGCTTTATATGTTTAGAAATCTGAAAAAAATGAATATATTATGCATTTTTTATGCTTGCCGATATTTTCGCTGATATTGCCGATGAGATGTTTTTTGGACCCTCGCCAATATGTTGTTGATACCGATATTTTCAACACTGGTTCATACTATCCTCCATCTAGAAAACAAGGAATCTGTAGGACATTGTCAAGGGATTGACTTCCTCGTTATGAATGCTTAATATGTGGGAGAATGAGTGAAATTTGTTTCTCCAAGAAAATGATGATCAAGTTGTACATCAACATATAACTGGCTATAAGTGCTCTTAGGTGTTGGAGAGGCATTCGAAGCTCCTTATGTTGCCAAATCCAAAGAAGTCTCTACTTCAAATGAGACAAAACCTTCGCCCAAATCAAGATTGGGAAAGTAGTGTCTAAGTTAGGATCCTTATGATCCACATCCTAATCTTTCGAAGGCCCTAAATGATACTTTTCTTATCTTTTGGAGATAAAATGGAGATTTCAATGTATATACATGAGATATTTAGTTTTCTTTGAACCCAACCTATCAAGCTTTATCGAGTAGGTAATGCCACAGTCACCTATGAAGGAGCATAAAAACTACGACCAATAACTCTTTTGGCCATGCTTTATGAATGATACACCACTCTAACGTGTTAAATTCTTTGTCATTATATGATGCAAAGTAAAAAGGATTCCCTAATCTATAAAAAAACTTTGCAAATTTTTTGAACATTTGTAGCCTACTTATTTGTTCTCCTTATACCAGTGATGGATTGCACAGACTCAATTTTAAATGTTGACTCCACCAATAGAACTAATGCATTTTACCTTGAAATTAATCCTCAAATAGAATCCAGCCATGGAAGATTTGGAAACTATATCTGTAACCTCACCAAGAC
Source organism: Pinus taeda (assembly GCA_000404065.3). Lineage (NCBI taxonomy): Eukaryota > Viridiplantae > Streptophyta > Pinopsida > Pinales > Pinaceae > Pinus > Pinus taeda. The sequence goes on from APFE031321821.1 coordinate 250,821, forward strand.
TTGGAAGATTTGGAAAATATATTTGTAACCTCACCAAGACTTGAAAAGATCTTTGTAACAAGGCTGCTTGGAAGCGGGGAGCAACAATTTTCAGAAGCTTCCGGGTTGGGAGCGAAATTTATATAATATATATTTCGATGCATATATGTAACAAAGGCATGTAGAATGATGAATTGGTTATTAAAGGCATAAAAGCATGGATTAAACCATATAACATCAATCATCTAGTAAACATGGGATCATCAACACGGGATCCCACGTCAATCAACACGGGATCCCACGTCAACATGAACTACATAAACATCATCTAGGTCAAAGTCTAAGGACTCCTCTGCAACCTAAGTAGTAGTAGTAGTAGTAGGAAAACTAGACATCAAAATTACAAATCACTACAACATGATCACTCATGAAACTCACCATTGATTCAACACTATCAGAAATGAGATAATCAATAAGAGCTACATAAACATCATTTAGCTCAAAGTCTTCAGACTTGGATTGTTCAACCTTGTAATATGGTAGAAATTGAAAAAGTTTAACATGCCTAGCCAATGATTTTGGTTTGAGTGAAGGGCTCATCTCCTCAACCTTATAATATGGTAGAAAAATCTTAGCATGCCTAACCAATTATTTTCCTTTGAGTGAAGGGTACATTTTAGTTAAGGCCATGGTAGAGGAGTTCAACAAGCAATACCACCAACATCAACAAAGTTCAACAATCAATGACCCCAACATCAAGGTACTTAAAGGGCTTCATGCTCTTAATCAAATGCCAATCTCATGCCCTCATGCATGACAAAATCAATTGGAAACATTGCAATTCCCTAAATCTTGAAATACTAGAACCATTAAATCTGCTGGATTTTGAGTGATATCCAAAAAATCTAGTTTCTCCATATGAAATTGAATGAGGTCGAAACCACTCTCAAACATCCCAAGTAATTTCATGGTATTGTTAAAAATTTAAGCAAAATGATGAAAATGCAAGATAAAGGAAATGTCACTTTTACTTTAAGAATTTAACATTACCATTGATTTCCAACTTTGCTAGGGTTGAGAATCTTAACCACTCGTGAAAGCATTGGGTAGGCAGCGATTTTTTTTTTGCGGGAGCGCGCTCCCAAACGATAGTGAATCGTGAGTGCACCCCCGAGGTCGCTCCCCTAGCGCTTCTGAGAAAAGCGTGCTTCGGGAGTGAATTCGAGTGGGAGGGAGGTCGCTCCCTGCAACCTTGCTTTGTAATGGTTACTTTACCTAATATAGAAATCCCCTTGTTCTTTTGTGTGGTCCTATTCTAGCATTAGTGTAGTCTTCTGTCATAATATTTTGAATTCAATGTACATGACAAAGTATACAATATGATATTGAATTTAGCTGATATTTCAATGATTATTTCCCTCACATGTTGGATAGAGATCATGTTAACAATTTTTTTGATTTCATTTCCTTTGTTATTATATTAATAACTTTTTTTCCACAAAAACCGTTGGGATTTGTATTATAGAAAAGTTGCATATTAAAAGTACATATGTTCAAAGAGCTGTGTAACACAAAACTTTTGATAATTTTTGTCTTCCTCTGACAAAAGAAGACTTCGAAGGCAATAGACTTCTTGAAAGAGCTATGAGTATATATTCTTACATATAAGCCTCGCAAAATTTTGACCTTACAAAACATCAAAAGGAGTTTTGATCATTACATATGTGGTTCCCTGTTTGCCATATGCTGAGCTTGTCTTGTCCTTAAGCCACTGTTTCCTGTCTCTGAGTTCTTTGAATTTGATTGATTAAAGCTTCTTCCACAGGGGTAAAGGAAACCACGTTACACTGACTTGGAATTGTACATTGTTGGGTCAAGTGTGGCATTTTTTTTTTCAATTTGTTTTTCTTCTTCAGATTGAAGGTTTTTGCTACATGAGATAATAAGGTGTTGAGTATTAATTTGATTTCACAATCATGAGTTGAAGTCTCGCTGCTATGTGTTAAGTTTTCTTGAACCTAGCACCTAGCAGTAAATCTCAAACAAACCCTTACGCGATTTATTAATTTATGCACAACTAAGTTCATAATGAAAAATGCACAGTGAAAACACACATAAATCATCGTTACATATTGGACACACGATATACCTTGAAAACCCATGAAGAGGAAAAACCAACAAACTTGTTCTTATTAAGAAATTAGGCTCCCTTACCAGGGATAATGGTCCATTAGAGGAAAGATACAAGTAGTTTGAGCAGCCTCACTGCTACTCCCTAATTGCCCCATGCTCCCTTTTCTCAGGCCCCTGCACGCCATGCCCACTTGGGTGAAATCCCTCCACTCAAACTATGTACAAGGTGCCTTCACCTCTCCGTCAGATCTCGTTTTATAACTCATTAATGACTAAAAGCCAATGTTGCATGATCCTCCCCCCCCAAGGAGCTAACGCTGGAACCACGTTCCATATGGATCCGTGTTTGATCCTTCAGTGGAACCACGGATCCGAAAATCGGATCTGTGGTTCCACCATTTTGGGGCGATTCTTGGAAATCCGGAACTACACGGGCTCGATCCATGGATCTGGAAAAGGATATGCCTCGGATATGTCGAGGATTAGGCATGGATCCGGGCGGATTCGAAGGGAGATGGGCGGTTCTGCAGGGGGGCCCAATTTCTAATTTTTTATTTTTATTTTTTCTTTGACTTAAGTTGGATTAGGGTGGGGTTAAAGTCGGTTTATGGTGAGTTAGGGAAATGATAGATGGGGTTAAAAGGCATGTCCCCCTCTTTTTCTCATTCTTGCATCTTTGGAGAGCTTGTAGAAGAGAGGAGAAGAGAGCTTGGAGGAGTGAAGGAGGAGGAGCTAGGAGGAGTGAATGAGGAGTCAAGGAGGAGGAGCTAGGAGGAGTGAATGAGGAGGAGCTTCGAGAAGGAGCTACGAGGAGCGAATGAGGAGGGGCTTGGAGGATTAAAGAAGGGCTGCCATCTACAAGAGCTAAAGTGGTAAGGGCGATCCCCAAACTCCCTCAGTTTTTTTTGTCATTGTTGTTTGTAGTTTTTCTCCTCCCTCTCCTACTCTTTCCCATTCTTTCTTCTTGCTCATTTCATTGCAGGTTGTCTATCTATATTCATAATCCAAAATGGTGTTGTTTTGGCTTGTATGTATCATTCCATTTTTGGTTTTCATGATGGTGTTGGGGAGTAGGAATAGAAGGGAAGAATAACAAGAGGATAGTGGTCACCATATGAGTGACCCAATGTTTGATGAAGAGGAAGGGTTTGAAGAGGAAGGGGATGAAGAGGACACTGAAATGCAAGAGTGGAAAACTGTATTGACTCCCTTTACAAAGTTTATCATCTAGAGAGGCAATCTTCCACATGCTAAGACAATAAGCCATTGTAGAAGTCCTATAGAGCTACACAATCCAACACTCCTTTGTGAGGAAGGTACTTCCATAACTTAGATTTGTCTCCAAGCTCATCACGTCCACTGTAGCTGCTCCCTTTGACATAGAAGCCTTTCTCGCTACTTGACATGGAACCTGAGCTGACAACATTCTCCTAGAAGCCTCTCGCTCCCTAGCATCCTATATGGCTATCTCGAATCATGACTTCCTTGAGGTAGTTGAATCTCCATCTGAGCCTCAAAATCATAGGCCTTTTCGACCGTCGCACTCTAGGTTTAACACTTGCAGTTCCAATTGCTACTTGGATTTTCTACATACTGCCTGAGCTTGTTGCCCATTGTGGGAGCTTGATGCTTGAATTTTCTGCATACTGCCCGAGCTTGCTGCCCAGATTTTCTGCATACTGCTTGAGCATGTTGCTTGAATTTTTTGCATATTGCTTGTGCTTGCTGCCCGTTGTTTGGACCTTCTTGCACACTTCTTGAGGCTGCCCGAAGCCTCTACTCGCTACCTAAGAGTCTCGTGTGCTGCCCAAAGCCTTTGCTCGCTCCCCGAGAGTCTCGTGTGTTGCCCAGAGCCTCTTCTTGCTCCCCGAGCATCTCGTATGCTGCCTGGAGCCTCTTCTCACTCCCTGAGAGTCTCGTGTGCTAAGCGAAGCCTCTTGCTCTCAACCTGTATACTTCAGAAGTTTAACAACATTTTTTCTTTCTTTCTATGGGCGACCCTTTGTCTTTCTTAGTTGGTGGGTGGCTCTTCACTGTTGCAACAGTCCTATATGGTTACTAGTTGAGCCACACTATGTGCACTCGAATGTCAACTAGTCACACCGCGTTGTTTATGTATGTCTTGAAGGCTACATGCCTCCGCAGCCTCGACCTGGATTGTTGGCGGCTGTGTTGTCGTCGGTCGGTTGACTCCTCACACCCTTGTCAGCTGCTAAATCATTGTGCTTCTCGCTGGCTGCTGCTTGCTGCTCCGACGACAATCCAATGTCGACTTGCGTCTTGCGATGTTCCGTTGCCCTTGCACGTGATCTCCTCTACGACATCTTATCGTTCAATCACTTGTTTGCACTGATTCAGATGGACTTGTTGTTGGGTCTTTCTCTTTGTTTAGGCAAGTGTAGTTCTGCCTCAGGTTCATCCTTCTTTGCGGTTGTGTGACTGTTGTGATAGCTCAGTTTCTGTCCAATCCCAGTGCCCATGGGATTGCAAACCTTCGGCTGTCTGTGCGACTGAGCCCCCTACCTGAACTGTGAACTACTTCTCTTGTGTCAGCTGCACTCTGCACCAGACTGTCTCGTCGCTCGATCTAACCCATATGATACTTTCCACACACACACACATTTCCAAAGAAAATGTTGCGTATGCTTTCCACATTTGTGCATGGCATCACTTCTAAAACTATTAGTGTAGACTAGTGTGTGGAAATTTCCGAATCTAATAAACTAGAAATCCTACTGTAGTAAACGGATTTGTGTTACCTACTTGTTTTCTTCATTTAACAAGTTATTTTAAGAAATGTTCAGAAAATATTAACGCAAATACACTGCAGCCTACACCAATATATAGTTCAAGTACTGAAAAAATAAATGAGACAAACACACAAAGGACACTTATTTTTGGACTAAACGTCCCTGGGAAAACCCAATGCACGAAAACCTGTGCAACAACTTTGAGGGTTTTCTATTATTAAGCGAAAGTTATGAATACAAATGCTGGGTGCCTCTCGGCAAATCAGTGACAAAGAAATACAATGGCCGAAAACCTGAGTGAGTTTTACCTAAAAGTGGTCAAGGCCTTCCACATTTCTCTTTTCGTGACTTTCTCGGCAATATGTGGGATCACATGATGCTTGACCTCGTCCAAGATCATCCACTTTGCTTTTCCCTGAGCCTCCTCGTACTTCTTGAGAAGATTAGCATCAACCAGAACAACAACCCTCTTCAAGGCATAATCCTTGATGCGATTTTTATCCAAAACTGCCAAGATCCTGACCTTCTAGATGACGAAGTTGGATGTTCCATCCAACCTGTCTTGATCCCTTAGTCCGTTAACTGCCATCTCTGCTCAAATGAGTGTTGAACTGGTTCTCTTCTCCCTCTTTTGCTGTTGCCGCAACAAAACTCGGATCTGGATTTCTTTGGCGCTAGAAATCGTCTAAGGAACAAGCTCCCTTTGGATTTTGATTTGCTTCACGGAAATCCTTCTGCCAACCACTGTCGAATCACTCCTCTTTGATCACTTTGCTGCTCCTCAGCACTGGATCTAGATTTCTTGGCAAGAAATTTTCTGAGGGACTGATTCCCTCTACTTTGCTTCTGCTCCACTAGGTACTGTTCTGCACCAACAAAATCAGCACCACACGAGCAACTCTAGTTAAAATCTGCACTGCATCCCCCTCAATTGGAAAACCGAGATTGAACAGTCTCTGCGTTGGCCCAGTAACCACTGCGCTGCCCCCTGCAGCAACGTCACCAAATTAGGCTTGGTGACTGCGTCACCCCTCCTTTGCTCTATCGGCCAGAATCTGCGCTGTCTCTTGGGACAACCGTCTTCAGCAAAGATTTTTCTCTGTCCTTTCGCTGATGGCTTTAGTCCTCCTTGATCTGCAATCTCTCTGATACCATGTGGAAATTTCTAAATCTAATAAACCAGAAATCCTACTGCAGTAAACTGATTTCCATTACCTACTTGTTTTCTTCATTTAACAAGTTATTTTCAGAAATGTTCGGAAAATATTAATGCAAATACACTGCCGCCTACACCAATATATAGATCTAGTATTGAAAAAATAAATGAGACAAACACATAAAGGACACTTCTTTTTGGACTAAACGTCCCCTGAAAAACCCAATGCGGGGAAACCGGTGCAACAACTTTGAGGGTTTTCTGTTATTAAGCAGAAATTCTGAATACAAATGCTGGGTGCCTTCCTGATAAACCAGTGCCAGAGAAATACAATGGTGGAAAACATGAGTGAGTTTTACCTCACTTCATCCGACAAATTCTGATTGATCTGGTAGCAAAACTGGCTGGCCTCGGCTATGACTACACTACCCCTTCGCAGTAACTGCGTGGGCCTGCGTGGAGCTCTCTGAGGCTCTGCGCCAGCTCTCTTGCCCACTGCGTTAGTTTTCCCCGGCTGTTCCGACAGTTCTGACACTCGGCGTGGAAGGCAACTTTCTCGCTCTGCGCTGACCCTTCTGGCTCTGCGTCAAGGCTGCGTGGGCCCAGACTGGCCCAACGTCATCTCTCCTAGCTACTGTGCTGCCTCCATAAGCTTCTCTCCGCCTCTTTGTCTGTATTCCCGAACTATCACTGCCCCTCAGCTGCAAGATCTCCCCAATCGATTTCCCTCCTGAGAGCTTCTCACCTCAGAAAATCGATTTCCTCAATCTCTCTATGTGTTTTCTGCAACTGACTCCAAGCCTCCATTTATACTTTTCCCATTGAGAAATCAACGGTCGAGATTAAGTTTAATCAACGACTAAGATTAAATTAGACTTGATCCTCGTCTCTTAGAAGCTTCTCACCCATATTTTCATTTTTTTTTTTCTCGGCAATACTAACTACTTTTATATTAAAATGTACAGTGGAATTTTACAACCATAGACGCTTGCAGCCCAGGGCCAACTGTGGCTCCATGGGCAGCATAGATTGACACTTACAGATGCCTCGCAGGGCGACATTATCAAAAGATCTCGACATTGTCTGAAGACTGACGCTGAGTGAATCTAGAAAATCTTCTTGACAGCCCACACAGGGGCGTTTCCTGAGCAATCTTGTGGAGTATAGCTGCTAAAAAGACTGCTGACAAAACCCAGTACATACAAAAAACATGGCAACCCAATACATACAAAAAAGATGGCAACCCTGGACCAGAGTTCGAAACTAACTGCTTCCCATCTTTTGGAGCACCTCTAACCATGAGCACAATTTGACAGATATAGGAATACAGACAAGACACAAAACAAAGACTATCAATTAACCCAAACCCGACCTGAGAGAATGCGTCTTGAGTGAGGGAGTCACCGGGACGCCGTCGCCTACAGAAGCTATTCTTCCGGTATCTCCTCCTCGATTGGGCATCCCCAGAGATCCTCTGGATTATCCACCGGTGCATCCATGGCCTTTTTCTGCGAGGAAGGCGATACGGGGTCATGAGTGTGCGAGGGTGGCAGAGAGCACGCTGCTGCTGAAGTGCCTTCCCCCGTGGACGACTGTCCCAATAAACTTTTGCCCTTATCCTTTCCTGAGCGTTCCTCGTCAATTGAAGGCCCCTTTGGTATGGGTTTCTCTCTGCCACGCTCAGAGTCTTCCTTCCCGACAGCCGAGGGCGACCCCTCTTCATTCCTTTCTGGAGTATTGGTGAAGAGCACCGAAATGTGCGCGTCGACGCCTGGATTTCCCCCTGAGCCACCCAGCGAGAAAATGACTGAGCCGAAGGCAGGTAGCACAAGTTCCCCAGTCTCACCATTGCCCACCTGCACCTCTTGGCCTGGCTGAATTGGGGTGGCTCCTCTTCTACGGTGGCAATAGCAACAACAACAGTGGTGATGGGAGTCCCCTACAGGAGGGCGGGAGGATGCTCCCCGTCCCGAGCTTCGCCGGCAAGGCATCCTCTCCCGCACCATGAAATCCACCAATTCTGCACTCCTTCTCCCAGCAAAACTATACCAGAGCGTTTGTTGCTCCCCAATTGGGCTGAAGCCGAGCCGAAGAGAGCTAGAATACAGGCTGAGAAGAGGTATAAAGAGACAGGCCTCTCTCCAGCTCTCCACCTCCGACTCTCCGCTAGAATTCTCAGATTGCTCAGCTTTTCCCTCACAACAAATCGTCGCCATATCCAACAAACCCACCCATTTAATCTCATAGTCTTCTGCATTGAGGGGACTGTCATTGAATGCAGAACGCAGGGTCGCCTTCACCTCAAACTGCTCCATTAAGGCTGCCTGCATCCTTACCTGCATTGGAACTTCGACGGCTCGAGACATTTATGGCTTCTGCGCCATCACGTGGTAGCGCGTGCTTGCCATATGGCTCATCTCTTGCCCGACGTAGGTCACCCGCATCCGGGGCTCACCCATATTTTCATTAATACCCATTAATAGTTTAATTTCCCTAAGTTTAGATTTAGGAACCCCATTAAAAATATTAATTATTTTAATAAAATACAATCCGGGTGGAATTTCTCCAAACAATTTCTGGGTCTTGGAGATCTCATGTGTTCTAGCCCCTTCACACAATTTCGGAGCTAGGGCACATCCGATGGTACCCAAAAATCAACATAGTGCACCAGGGGGATTCAAATTGTGCACTTACCGAACATAACTAGTCAAATGCCCAACAATGTTGGCAACAATTCTTTGAAAAAACACCTTGGGCTTTTATGTTTGGAGTTATCTCATCCCACCCTCAAGAATTTATGCCATAGTGAGATTGTTTGTACCTTGCCATTGTGAATCAGCCCACGAGGAGCATACATGTTACTAGCATGATTTGAACCTGGTTTGCAAGGATAATAACTTCTTCTTTTAACCACCCAAGCTAGATCCAATTGACATAACCTTGCCAGCCCCAATTGGCCCTTGAGAGTAAAGCAGGTCACAACCATAATTTGAAGTTGGGTGGGGTGTTATAAGTTATAAGAACTTTCCCTCTTCACCACACAACTTGACATAACTGACATATATGTATATGGACATGTAAGAATTAATGGTGCTGAACTCAGCTCATAGTAAACCATAACAACGCTATAACTTCATAATCAACACATCAGATAAAGAGAAAATCCCAATACACAACATAACAAGAGCACAAAATATTATATTGAAGAAATCTTAATAAGGGAGAAAATTCTATCTCGAAGAGAAACTCAATTCATAAATTACCCCATTTTATGACTTGAGTGGCATCAAGTGTTTGTCTATACTTACAATAACTCTCCCACCAAATTCTCCCACCATTAGTAAGGCTTCTCTATGCACACGTAGTGTTGAAAATGCATTTTATCTTCATCCTTGAGTTGCTGTACTTTATAAAAGTACTCTAGGAACCTCATCAAATTATCAAGTTGTAAGGCGGCCATCTCACTGTCATAAGGTATAATTTCTACTATTTTGAAGAACACAGATTCAATGATGGACTTCCTCAATTGCCTGATTTCAAGTTTGGATTACTTCTGGAGGGCTTCTGGTGGATAGTTTTCTGCAGTTTTGTAACAGATGCTGTTAAAGTTTACAGCAACTAAGCAATATTGGTCATTTTGTTCCTGACTTTGTTAGAGAGATTGGCTCTTCCTTCTTTGAGCAATCCAAGGTTCTATGTATCGCCTTCAATTTCTGTCTGAAAGCGAGTGTCCAACATAATTTGTGTATAAACTCCAAAAACTACATGCAGAGAGATTATCTAATACTAGTTTGATCCAAATGGTAGCGCATTAGTAGAATTTGTGCAAGAACAATGACATGCAATGGCATGCTGCAATGAGCTGAACTTAACATACTGAGTTCTTAACAGATTATGGCATGACAGACAGTGGAACTTGTTGAAATTCTAGTGATGCAGAGACTAGAATAGGTTTTCACATATGATAACTACCTCTATTGATGCAAATTACTTCGTCTTTATACTTTAGTCAACAAGTAGCTATACATGAAAAACTTCAACCAATAATTCTTCAACAAAAGCAGTAAATATAGATCATAGTAGAGAATGAACAATAGATAATAAGCAAGAGATAGGATACGTCAAGTTTTGGCTCACAGCCAGGGAAAAACCCCACAGGGGGAAAAGCTCAAACTTCTTTCCTTATGAGAGAGAGACTCTGTTCATCAAAGTACATCAAAATGTTTCAACAAATCGAAGATAATCAATAGTGCAATACCCAATCAAAGTCTGCTCATAAATTCCACTTCTGTCCAACAAATAAGGTCTGCACAAAGAGGCCGAAATATAGGCCTGAAATCACTGTTAAGGAAGGCGTAAGTCACCACTGTAATCATCAATGAACTGCCCAGATAGAATACCCAAATAGCCCTCAGACAACTTCAGAAATAAGTCACAAAAGAAAGCAAGCCTCTCTGCAAATTCTCCACTTCAAAAGAATCAACAGAACATATCCAAAAACGCCCCACGTCACTGTAGTCAATGAGCCATTTAAGGAGATACAAATTGTAGTCAAAAGAACCCTTCTTGTCTTCTTCACACGTGTATATGCTCTGCAATAGAAGTCCTAATTGTATCTGATTGGTGGTGTTCGAATGAGGTTCAACACACACACACACACATATAGGCGTCAAGTGAGGGCTTATTAACCCTCATGGAGCTGACATGATGACCTTCCTTAGAGCCAACTTGTAGGGCTGATTGAGCCGACTTGTAAAGTTAGGATGGGCCGATTTATAGAAGTCTAAATTTCATTTCTTCTCCACATTTTGATGAAAAATTCTGACCATAGATACCTTATATTTCAACAGAGCTAGCTTAGACAGTTGTGAATTCATATATTAACATTCATTGGCACGGTAAAATTGGGCAACGCAACTACAAATTCTCATTAACAAAATGAATCTATGCAACAAATTTGGGAGAACATGAAGATTGCACCAACCATCTATCAATCGATCATCTGACTGTTAAGCAACTCGTTACAATATTGAAGTGGCATATATGATATAAGTAATCTATTGAGGGAATGCGATGCGATGCGATGCGATAAGATAATTTTATCATGTTCAATGAATGACCACCAAAGTAGATCATTGGGACTGAAGAATACAACCAGTATGAAATTTGAATACAATGTAAGATTGGTGCAAACGCAGATTCTAGAAAATTCCGAAATAACTTATATTTCAACAGAACTAGCTTAGACAGTTGTGAATTCATATATTAACATTCATTGGCATGGTAAAATTGGGCAACACAACTACAAATTCTGATTAACAAAATGAATCTATGCAACAAATATGGGAGAACATGAAGATTTCACCAACCATCTATCAATCGATCATCTGACTGTCAAGCAACTCGTTACAATATTGAAGTGGCATATAAGTAATCTATTGAGGGAATGTGATAAGATAAGATAAGATAATTTTATTATGTTCAACGAATGACCACCAAAGTAGATCACTGGGACTGAAGAATACAACCAGTATGAAATTTGAATACAATGATAGATTGGTGCAAACACAGATTCTAGAAAATTCCGAAATAATTTGAATAAACTCGTTTGCTATCTGTTCATATTTTGTAGTTTAATTGTTTTACAAGATTTGAGAAGGAAGAGATGGAGCAGAAGACAATCTGTTCTTCCTTTTGGACTTCTGTGTGCAACAATTTGCTGACCTATCTATATATCCAGATTCCATTCCCATGGTGTTTTGGTCTGTGTGTTGTGATAAAAGTGTGCCTACTACATTAGCATGACTGAACTTTGTATCAGTGTGCCGGAGATTTGAGTGCACCTGTGACAAAATGCTAATTTGTCATTCTGATCTGTGATGAGGTTCATTGCAATATGCATTTCACATGAATGGTTTTGCACAATTCTGCATCTCCAATATGACCAAATCTGTATGCCTATACCTCGGCAATTTACTGTGTGAAATTCTCATTAGTGTGACTCCAGTCATTCACTTAGGTATTCTCTGATTCTTCCTGGGGTCAAATTACTGCTCTGTTGTTTTGTGTATAAATTTAAGCTTTAAAGCTTTATTTAAAATTTGTAATTTCCCTTTATATAATGCATGTGAGTGTGTGTCTATATGTATATATTGTGTAGCATTCATTAATAAAAAAATCAATTTGTAGATTGATGCCTTTCAGCAAAAATCAGGTCCGAGTTTATGTGGTTGAGTTAGTTTAAATCCAGTTCAGAATAGTTTGATAAGTTGGTGATGCCTCTGAAAAGTTGTGATTTAGACTGATAGAAATTTAGAATAACTCAAGTCCTTGATATCTCCCATCAAATAATGTGAATTACAGCATTAACTTCAGTGTCTCCTTGAAAATCCCTTTCTTCCAGAGGGAAAGGTCACCTATCTTCAATCAAAATTCATGAAACTGCCTGATCGACCACAGCCAATGCTGGGGACATCCACCCATCCATGAGACATTCTGATCCAAGCTCAAGCAATTGACTTAAGATTACTTAAGATCACTGTTGGTTTTCTTTTCCTTTTAAAGTCCAGATTCACCTTAAGGTTTGCTAGACATGACATCTTTGAGGGGCAAATCCAAAGTTGATAACATTGCTGCAAACTTCCATATGGTGTGTAAGTAACACTTCAAGTTTGTGGAATGAACCGTGTACTGAACATTCTTCTGTGATCTGGGTGTTGTTTTTAATATTAATTAGAATAAATAACATTGACTGCAACAGAGAAAGCTTTATCTTGTACAAGTCAGCTCAGGATAATTTTTATTTATTTATTTATTTTGTTTTGATGGAGCACTGGCGGATTTCAATATTTGCAGAACCCAGGGAGTTACACAGAATCAGCTTGCTAAAGAATTTGGCATAAAAGGAAATAAAATGTTTTATATCGTGAGGAGTCTTGAATCTCGAGGCTTGCTGGTGAGGCAATCAACTCTTGTACGGACAAACGAGGGTGGCTCTGAAGCTGATAATGGGTTAAAAAGCAACTCTATTGTTAATACAAACCTAATACATCTATCACGTTATGCAAAACATTTAAATTTAAGTTCTCAACAACGATTTGAGATTAGAAAGTCTAATGCCTCAGAAAGTTTTGAAAATAGAAATACGTCTTCTGGAATAGAAGGTAGTGGGGACGGTGGAAGAGAAGACCTGCAAATTAAGGATGATCTGCCAGCAATGAAGGCAGTTTGTGATAAACTTGAGGAAGCAGATGGAAAGGTATTGCTTTTATTTATTTTACACAGCAGTGGTTATTTTGAAATATTTATGATCCCTGCAGAGTGGCTATTATGATCATTATTTTTGGATTTGCATAGGTTCTTGTTGTTTCAGATTTAAAAGTGACTCTTGGTTACCGGCTGACTGTTGGGCATCGAGCATGGCGCAGGGTATGTATTGCTCAGTGTGTCTGTAAGTGGATATTAGTAAGCTTGAATTGTCATTTTTATGAACTTCATAGAAGGCATTAAAGCATGTCTGTATATGTTGAGTTTGGTGGTAATTGTGTTTCTATGGCCTTTATGGTGATTGAGAAAACCTTCTGATAGTATACCCTTTTGCAGATATCAAAACGGTTGATAGCAGCTGGACTGGTTGATGTTTTCCGTGCACAGATTGATAAGAAGGTATGTATTTTGTAGATGATGCCATTCATAGATCCTAATTGATAACATGCAACTTAAGGTAAACATAACTTCTGATTTATTTCTGAATTCTAGTAATTTTAAGCTGAGGTGTCATTTAGATATGGCAGGAAGGCCTCAAAGATTAAAACATTCTTTTGTCCTTTCCAAATAGGATAACATAACTCAGCTGATAACTTTTTATAATTGTACCGTTGACCACCCAATAATTTGTCATTTTGGTTGAGCTGTCTAGAAAACAAAATGCACTCGAGCCCTATGATGTTGCTTTTTCCTGGTCAAGTAGGGTAATGTTTCTCCTTGACAGTTGCACGCAATCACAGTATTCAATGTCTGTAGATCCACACAATCCTGCCAAGGAAATAGTAGCCTTTGAGTCCAAGATAATGTTGATCAACACAATCCTGTAGTCTTCAAGAGAATTTTTTATTCTGATTTTCAGCCATGGTAATAATTTGGTGTGATACATTGGCTGTAATTGTCAACTGTTTATGTGGTCATTTATAAGGGACATTAATAGGTTTCTGTAACATACATAAAATATATAGATATGTTACATAATGATAACGGTGAGAATTAAATAAATCAAGGGATACAACCCTTCACCCTTGTGACCAAATAGACCAGGGAACACAACACTTACCCTTATGACCAAAGAAACCAAGGGGCACAACCCTTTACCCTTGTGACGTGAATGATAGTTATATTGTCATGAGTGGTTTTGTAAAACATTACTCGTATTATTCAAATACAAATAGATAGTTTTAACTTTTTATCCTATATGGATTTCTTTAACTTATCCCTTTTGTTGTGAATATTCAGTTGATCAACCAGTTTGGTTCAATACAAAGGTATTAGAGCAACAAATTGGGCAGATATTGGTGGGACACTGCATGGTGAGAATTAAATAAATCAAGGGATACAACCCTTCACCCTTGTGACCAAATAGACCAGGGAACACAACACTTCACCCTTATGACCAAATAAACCAAGGGGCACAACCCTTTACCCTTGTGACGTGAACGATAGTTATATTGTCATGAGTTGTTTTGTAAAACATTACTTGTATTATCCGTTATTCGAAAAATATAGCTGTTGGAATGGCCTGCTGTCCCTATTTAACTGGCTGCTCAGATTGGATCTTCAACTTGTCCTGACGATGAACCATACTAGTTGGTTCGAAACGTGTTGACAAATAATTTTTTATGTGATTTTGCCAACATTATTCTCTCATACATTACTTGTATTATTTAAATATAAATATATAGTTTTAACTTTTTATCCTGTATGGATTTCTTTAACTTATCCCTTTTATTGTGGATATTCAGTTGATGAACCAGTTTGGTTCAATACAATGGTATTAGAGCAACGAATTGGGCAGAAATTGGTGGCACACTGCCTTTGGCAACAAAACTGCTGGCTTGTTGGCCAAAACTTTGGAAGGGGTATTATGTCACTTATTCCGCTGGAAAAGATTAAAGAAATTGAAAAGAAAGAAGACAATATAAGATAATTCTTATTGCAGTGGAAAAGATTAAATTGAAAAGAAAGAAGATGATATGATAATTTTATTAATGTCCAACAAATGATCACAAAACTAGTTTGAATATAAGATGCAGAAATATAAGACAAATATTGGTCTATTACAACATATTCCACTGTGATATGCATACTTTTTATACTGTAACAAGAAGGGAAAAATCGGATACGGCCACAAATAAGAAGACTATAATAAGTGCACATTTGAAGAAGCATCAGTGGAACAGTATAAAAAATCAGGGGAAAATTGCTTGAGGAACAATCGTGTGTCTTGAAGATGCACATATAATAGAATACTAGAATAGTATCAACACATGAAGAATTAATTGGTTAAATTGAGGGATAACGACTCACAGCAAGAACTTCCATCTGAACCTGGCTGAACAAGAAAAAGTTAAACATGTGTCTAGCCATCAAACTGTCCTCACATGATTGTCAAATAAATTGCTGGAATTGTGTTATATGCCTCAACATTTGCAGATACGGGCATACAAAACTTGAGTAATAAACGGTTACTTGTACACCTGTCATTCCTTTAGACGTTGTTGCTGCAGATAGATAGGCTTTGCCACCAGGTTACAAGCACCCTCTGAAGTATACGAACTTTGTTCATTACCCATGTATATCCATCTATGGTGAGTCACCATAGACATGTTGACAGAGGATGTGTTTTTTCAAAAGAAAGGTAAAATATTGTGTAGTCTGTTGAAGATTCCAATTAATCGTGATATTCTATGGAATATTTCAGTTAATCATAATAAAAGGCAAGGTTAAGGGACATAGTCATAAAGTAAGAAGGGTACTTTTAAAACCGATTGATATCCAAGTTAAATTATTTGTTTCATTGAATTATAAGAGGAATTACAACCTTGAAGAAAGGGCATTTCAACTTTGGAAATAGAATAGCATTATTTTCTGGTGGAACCCTTGCATTTCATGTGCCCACTGAATCATTGGAGAAGGGAGTGGCGACTGTCAATCCAGAAATAACAGAGTTCAGTGGTAAATAAAGTAGACATAGTATAACGTGGATTAATAAAGTGGACAAATATTTTTCAAATGTACCTTTCGAGATATGATAGTGAAAAAAACAATCAAATTTGCTTTAATGTAGAAGGCCTTGGAATAAAATAAGGATAATCAATAAATTGGCCCTATTGTTTTGAATTTTTAAGAACGTTCCAAAGATAGAGGATAATGGGGAAAATTTACATGTTCTGAAGTTGAGCACTTGAAATGTGAACTAGTGAACTATCAACAATTCAACGAAAATGTTGAACAACTAAGATCTCATTAAGAATTCTAACAAAAACTTATTTGAAAAGATGATGAAATTTGTCGCATAAGGAATCATTAGTGAAAACCTACTTGCACAAATCATGAAGTTAAAGAACAACATGAAGACACAGCATAAAAAACTAGAACAACTTGTCAATGAAGAAACATCGATAAAGAAAAAGATAGTAATGGATCTAGTGGAATTACAGATGTTTCCTGTGGTTAAATCAGTGTTATCAGAACTGGACCGGAGGCGATGCAACATACATAAAATAGATAAATACCATTACATTATAATAATAATTAAATAACCCAAGTGACAAAAACATTCACCATCATAACCAGTCAATGATATGTATACCATGATGAGAGGTCTTGTAAGACATCTCTCATATTACTCAATTATCTATATATATATATATATATATTGATTGTATACTACGTGGATTTCTTTATTTTATCCTGGTTATTTCGCATATTCAGTGGATTAAAACTAGTTTGGTTCATCACATTATCATTTACTGATCAGTATGATTGTTATAAATATTTAAAGAGCACAAGCAAACGTCATACATTCTTCCACACTTCTGCATCATGAACATAAGAAATTCAGCTCTTTCATGTCTAAACTTTCTCTAAATTCACTTGCACACTTGTTTGTAACACAAATTTTACTGCTTTAAGGAAGTTGATTCAAGTTCAGTGCTTTTATGGTACACTGTTTATTCTGTAGCACTTTCCTATGTTTTTAACATATTTTAGCATCAAAATTTGTTTATTTTGAAGTGTAAATTCAGTAGTTTAAATTTTGTAAGTTAAGATATGACATATATGCAAATCAAAATTGGGCTTTTAGAGAAAACCAACTCAATCTGAGGTCTTTAAGGGACTGAGAATAAAACTAAAGCGTTGTTCATACAGACATTAGTGCATCTTGTCATTTACAAACACATGAATCTGACTGTGGCCTTTAATGCTTATAATGGTGCTCAAAATTCTGACAAATTAGTTAATTGGGATGATCTTCACCAATGTTCTATCTATCATGTTTTGCAATGATGAAATCAAATACTGGTAGGGAGACTATTGCTTTATTCAAATTTGTCTCATAGCAGAAAATGTGCATTATATTTGTGGCCTCAAAATCTCCCATTCAATTATAGCTGTTCTGCTATACCTCGATGCCCTCAAATTCAATTCTCTTTTGTTGTTTATATGATGAACTTGATTTGCATTGGATAACTAATTTCAAATTTATTATTGGTGACACCTTGTTATATATATATATATATATATATATAAATACTGTAAATATAAATAAGAATAAACAATCATAATTAATTAGTGATTTAGTATAAAAGAGGCATGCTCTAAGGACATGACCATTCATGAAGGGGCACTTTACCTAGATATATAAGCGGGCCCTCAAATACTATTTCACTTCTAATAAATATAATTCCACTCTTTTTTCTTCTTCCCGCTTTTTCTAATAAACTAATAATAATAATAATGGATTGATATTGACAATTAAACTATATAATTATATTGTAAATATATATTATACTTATTACTATAACTATATTTATTTATTTTAAAACTAATGTGACGTCTGTCGAGATTAGGAAAGGGAACAACGAATTGCTGCGTCGGCAGGCGATTTGGGTGATGTTTGGCTCACAAACAAGTGGTATGGAGATGAGACCAGCAGACAACGGGCATGGACAGTGAAAACTGAGCGGGATGGACAGTGGATAGCGTGGGGACAGACAGGGGTCAACTTAGTGTGGATGGATGTAGACGGTGTCTGTATGGCGACAGAGAGATACGACGATATGGATGGGCATTTAACAGGTATGTTGGTGCAGAATCTTGTGTGGAATGAACAGATTACGGTTGCGTTCACTTAATGTTAGGTGTACGAATGAATTGGGCAGATCTGTAAACTAGGCAGTCTTGCAGCCTGCAAGGCAGGGCGTTCCGGCGGCAGGGCTGAAGCTGTGGGTGGCCATTGGAATTGTTCTGCGTGCTGTCAGACGGAGCGGCGGCTGTCAGAATCCATGGCGGCGGCTGTGGGTTGCAGTCGGACGATGAGATTTTGATGATAGTAGCATCCAACAAGTACTTCCGCACAAGTCTAAGTGTCTAGACGTGTGGAAGTTGTCCAAGGCCTTTAACATTGGCAAAATTACTTTAATTAAACGTATAATTAAAGTAAAGTGTTTTTATAAGAAAAAGTGAGTTTAATCTAATGAAATGGAAAGGTTATTTGCATTAGTGAATTAGATGAATCTCAACCATTGATTTTAAGTGAGGTGAGACTAATCTCAATTGTCAATCACTTTGGAGATTAGTGTTGTGAATTCAGTCTACAATTCATGATTATAAAAGCAAGGCTAAGTGAAGGAGGAAGACACAACAATAGTGAGCACAATACACAGTGAGATAGTATGGATCTCAGTGATTGGGTGAAGGACTTTCATACAAGTGTACAGGCTAAGGGAAGAAGGGAAATAGTGTAGCAACAAGTAGAGATCCTGATTTAGGAAATAAAGTGGAGGCTATTTGGCAAGGAGGCCGTACAGATTTTCTGAACACCTAATTTGCAGCAAGAGGACATGCAGGTCACTCGAGTCTGACTATATAGGTGTGCTTGAGGCTGCATGTGTTGCAGAAAAGATAGATTGGGCTGCCCTTGTGCAGGCCGTACAAGTGCAGCTCATGCATGGTAGGAAGGTACAAGTTCAGGTAGCAAGTGTGATGCAGATATGATAACAGATAGTCTTCAAGTGTGTAGATCAGGCTGTGCAAAGGTTGAACAGATTGTAAATGTACAAATTGGGCCATCTAGAGGCCATACAGGTTGCTGATCTGCAGTTTGGGATTCTTCAAGGGCAGATTTGCCAGGTTTTCTGTTTTGCTATAATTTTCCAGTAAATCTCTTCTGTGGGCCATTTTTCCAGGAAGGGAGTCCTTTTATGCCTTGAATTTAATTAATGAACAACAGATTTGAAGGGCAGGATATCTGTGTGCATGTGTGTGAGGTTGGCTAAATTTTGCTTCCTCTAATTTATTTTTATTTAATGTTAAAATCCCATCAACACTGTTTATTTATTAAGCTGAATTTTTTAATTAATTTACTGCAAGGAAATTTAGTAGAAAATAAATTTGCTATTTGCTAGGGTCGAGGAAAATTAGTAGGCACAGGTTTTTGATAGTTTGTTCACTTATGATTGTGGCACAATAGTTTTCATTTCACTTATGTTAGTCTATTTCTTATCTTAGGGGGTCGTTTTGGACCTCCTTCCCCTGTTTTTGTATGGGCTTCTAACTACGTTACCAGGAAATGTGGGTTCGGGGACAGGTACATTGACGGGTGTGTCACTTTTTGAAACAGGGTATGTGGGTTCGTTGGGGGTATATTATAATTTATATATATTATATATTTTATAAATCATAATATATATGAATTTTGAAATCTTCCAACTTACAACAAGAAAAATAAATCATTTAAAGACTTAAACATGAACATTTCACTTTGAAAATTTCAAATTTGATATATATCAAGTGGAAATTGCAATTTACATATTGATGTGAATCATGATAATAGATATTAGAATCATAAGTATATGTCCATTGTCATACTACATTCAAAATTTGGCCTAAAGCATTTCCAAACATGAGATATAAATTTTCAAAATTCCAAAAAATGTTAGACTGAACAATGAACAAGATTAGGCTTCATTAAGCCATGTCATCAATATCACTAAGCTCTTTAGTCAACAGATTCTATAGGGAGGGATCACTCTCATCTGGAGCCTCCTGCTCATCCATAGTAATTGGAGTAGTTCAATAAGACCATTTGGCTGCATATCCTCGTCCACACATGTAGTATTATCTATGTATGCCCAGAGGAGGCAATCATGGTATGCCCAGCTGGGGGCATCAAACCCTTGACCTGTGAACGTGGGAATACACTATGCAGCAGAAGACCTCTCTCTCCTCTTACATAGAACCGGTGGCTTGTCTTCCTTCGATGGCAGCACATACAGATGGGTATACAAAAGTTTTTACACTACTGCAAACAAATAGTAGGTGCAATCACTTAGATAATAAACTCTTGCATCGTCGTCGAACACACCAACGACCAAACCTTGCGCCACCGTCGAACTCTCAGACCTGTGTGAATGGCAAAGTTGCAAATGCAAAACAAATGCAATTTAGGGTCATCAAGTTTTAACTTATAAGTTTATAACATGTTTTTTAACACTTTTTGTTTAATAAAAAACAACTTTTTCTTGCCTGTGACATGTACGAACCCCATCATGTACCCATTATTAGTGCTCGACGTACCCATTTTGACAAACGAATCCATCTCACAGTCATAACGTACCAGGTTCTTATGGGATGAACCCAGTTCATACGAGTTTCTTCGAGACGCACTAGCTCCAGCACTCGGTTCGGGGGGACAAGGGCCCGGGACGGGTTGGAGAACCCCACCCTTGGGTTCATGCACCCGTGCTTCACATGCTTCTAATCATCTGTGTAATCTTGAGTTCCTTTGGCCTATTTTTTCTTTAGTGCACATTGATATAAATGTCATTCCATTTCAAATAAGCCATGGTGTGTACTTTGTGGGTCTATAGGATCTTGAAGGGGACTAGAGAAAATCCCAATAGCTATGGTCCAATCCATTTGGGCTTTAACTTGTCGATGACTGCCAGATTTCTCAAGAATCAAATCAATCCCAATGCAAACATAGGCAATTATCTCTAGACAAGTTGACACACATTCTTACCTTGAAAGATGGATTGGTAACCTTGATCCTAGCCTACATTGTAATAACTCATTATTCGCATCACATGCAAGGACCCTTTTGATTAGGTCCAAGGTTTTCTTGACATAACGAAATTGGATAAAACAATGGTTAGTGTATCATCATTTTTTTATTATTGTTTATTTAAAATAAAGTCAACACTTGGAGGTACTAACATAACCTTCTCTAAGCTTATGGATGACATCTTCTCCAACTTGGAGAAACTTGTGACCTTTACTATTTGATGGTTTACCTTGCTACCTTGACTTTAGTAACCTTAGTTGTGTCCCTCATAGTGATGGTGTCAACATGGTGGACAATGTCTAAGCTAAATATTCTTCGCGTGCACACATTCTAGATATTTGTGTCTTTTGCCTTCCCCTCTTGTCGATGACAACTACATTTCTTGCCTTCTCCTTCATTGATCCCATCCCCTACCATGCACCAACTCTTATAATTCCCTACCTTCGCAATTGAGCCCACATCCTACCTGTTTCTCTTTGATTAGGGGAACCATTGCTAAATATGACTTCTCTAATGATGATTTGGGAGGTTTCCCCTGAATACTTACCCCCCACTATTTGGCATCATATACGTGTCCCCACACTTGATGAGGAATGCAAATTTACACATAGGCATCTCCTCTTTGTTTTGTCTCATGACTACCTTCACTACCTTCCATCACATTCACTTTCAGAGATTCTAGGCATCTCCCTCATCATGTATGAAATGTTCCACAAGTAACTTCCTCATCTAAATAACCTCACATGTTTCCAAATTGGTAGCCATATACTTGATCTTTGCTGAACTGAGTGTAATTGATCTCTGCTTCCTACTGTACTAGGAAACAATTGCTGACCTAATGCTGAAGACGCCCCCTGAAGTACTCTTCCTGCATGTGGAGTTCCCTGCCTAGTCTGCATCTATGAAGCTCTCAAGCCTCACTCCAACACCCTGATTGTACCACAATCCATAACCTAATGTGTCTTTGAGATATCTCAACACATGCTTTGCAACCCAATGAACTTTGGTCGGTTCTACCATGAACTGACTCAATGAGTTGACTACAAAACAAATATCAAGTCGTGTTTAGACCAAGTACATCAACGACTCGATGAGTTGCTTGTATACTGTAGCATCCACTCGCTTTGCTCTATTAGCATCCACCTTCCTTCAGTTTGTGACTAGTGGCGTGGCCATGGTCCTACAATCTTGCATATGAAATCTGAGAATCTCTGTAGTGTACTTCCTGTGTCCCATGAAGATCTCACCATCACCATGCCAAACCTCCAAGCCAAGTAAATAGTGCATAAGCCCCATATCCTTCATCTCAAACTCCCTTTCAAGGTCCTCTTTCCAATCCTAGATCAAGTTGTTTGCTCCAATCAATATAAGGTTGTCGACATGGAGCACTAGAATGAGTAGAACTTCTCCAACCATGATGTAGTACAAGTTGGCATCCGCCTCACTCTTAGTGAAGCCCAATCCTCGAAGTTAGCTGCCAATATGAGTGTACCATGCTCTTAGAGCATGCTTGAGCCCATAAAGAGCTCTCTTAAGCCTGCACACGTGTGTATTTGCTGAACTACTCAAACCCCTCTGGCTGCTCCATATAAATCTCCTCCTCAACAACTCCATTGAGGAATGTTGTCATCACGTTCATTTCGTGGATCTTCCACCCATTTGTGTTGCAAGTGCCAGAATAGTCATGATGGATGAATACCGTGCTACTGGGGCAAAGGTCTCATCATAGTCTATGCCCTCAATCTGTGAGAAGCCCTTGGCCACAAGCTTGGCCTTGTACTTCTCCTCACTCCCATCTGCTCCATGCTTCACCTTGTACACCTATCTCAAATCAACTATTGATTTACCCTCAGGGCGTGGCACAATCTCCCAAACGTCGTTCATCATGATGGAGGAATATTCCACCACCATGGCATCCTGCGAAAACTGCTGAGAAGTTGCCTTCTTGTAGGAATAAGGCTTAGTGTCCACCGACTCTGTCATTAGTGCCTTATAACTTGTGTACCTCTGTGGCTGTTTGCTTTGCCTGAACATGGTGCTAGGAGCTTCAACATGCTCCTGGGCCTCTTGAATTAATTTGTTAGCCCAGTTGGCTCTCTTCCTCCCTATGCTAGGAGTCTCCAAATGTGTAGTTGCTTGCTCTTGTCCTGGTCTATTCTGCTCATCATCCTGCTTTACATCTTGCTGTGCGGGCCTCTTGCTACCTGTCTGAGACTCTGTCTGTGATCCTGCCTGAGGCTTCTCCTTAGGAGCGAGTAGCTCCTCCATGTGAGGTACTGTTGTCTACTCTCTCTCTAGGGACTCCCTCAGAGCTTTGTCCTTGAACCTCACATCCTCCCTCAGAACTGTTGTCGAGTCTTGGTAGATACACCCTATATGCTTGAGCTATCTCATTGTATCCCATGAAAATACCATTTTTTGCTGTGGGTTGCAGCGTCTTCTTGCTATCTTTGGCATGGCAATAAACTCTTGTGCTAAAGATTCGAAAGTGTGAAACATCAGGCTTCTTGCCTGTAAAAGCCTACTTTGGTGTAACTTGTCCAAGAACCCTGTGTGGACTCCTGTCCTACATAAATATTGCAATGTTGCATGCCTCTGCCCATAAGAACATAGGCAGTCCTTGATCATGCAACATGGCCCTGGCTGCTCCAATAATGTTGCGGTTCTTCCTCTCAGTCAACCCATTCAACTGAGGGTTATGGAGTGCAATCAAGTCCCTCCTAATGCCCTCTTTCAAATACAACTCCTTGAAGGTATTGGAGACATATTCTCCCGCATTGTCGCTTCTCACCGACTTGACCTTCTTCCCTGTCTAGTTTTATACCAAGGCCTTTCTAAGAACTTGGTTAAAACTTCATCTTTCTTCTTCATAAAGAATATCCAAGTTTTACGAGAATAATTATCAATGAAAGTAACATAATACCCGTGTCTTATAAGAGAAGGAGAAGAGAGGGGTGCACATACATCTGAATGCACCAATTCCAAAATACCTTTGGCCCTGCTGTCTTGTCCCTGAAAGAAGTCTTGGCATACTTGCCAAGCATGCATCCCTTGTACACTCGATTCTTGTCAAAGTTGCATGTTGGTAATCATCTAGATATCTGATGAAGAACCTTCAGCACCCCATGATGCAAGTGTCCCATTCACCTGTGCCAAATTTCTCCAATATCTCTACTCTCCTTGCCACTTCCCTTACTGCTCAAGGCTGTGCAAGTTTCAACTTGCAACTCGTGCAATTCCTCATCCTCACACCTATCTGCTTCACAAATCCAGAAGCTAGGTGCTTGAGGTACGCCTTACTTCTGCTGAAGATGACATCATATCCCTTGTCCTCAAGGGTTGCTATCAAAACCACGTTCTTCTACAGCCCTGGAACATAGAGAATATCTCTGAGATGGAGAGAGTTCCCAAACTCCCTCTCAAAGTTGACAGTACCAATTCCCTTGGTCTCATACTTGCCATTATCTCCAAGCTCGATATGAAACTGCATGTCCTTCTCTTCCAGCTGGTTGAAATACTCCCTATTCTTGGTCAGTAATCTTGAGGATTACTGAGATCAAGAATGATCTACTCTCGATTGGAGAAGTCATTCTTGACAGGGAACTTACCCTCACCACCCTTGGAGGACTCCCACCTGAGTGGTATGTATTTAGAACCACCGTCCTCAACAATGATCGAATTCTAGGGTTTGAAGAATTAATGTTGAGATGCATTCAAGAAGAAACAAGAATGGTGGAGCAAGAAATGCCTTCTAATAGAAGCAACCCCACTGCATTCTTTGCTCATGCCAAAAGGGGAAATAATGCAGGGTCTAAAGGTCATTTCCATGGAAAGCCTGGATCTAAGGGAGGAAGGAAGGGAAGATGCTTTGTTTGCAATAAGTTTGGCCACTATGTAAGGGAGTGTCCAAATAGAAGGGACACATTGCATGATGATGATCACAATCATTCCAGGGGAAACTTCAACAACAACGATCAAAGGAATGACAGGTCCAATGGCAAAGGAAAAATGAATGCGGGACATCAAGGAAGTGGTCGACCCTCCAAGAAATCAAGCAACTCTAGGTATGAAGAATCAAATGTTGTTAACAATAAGCAAACATAGTACTATCTTATATTGGCCCTCTCCACTGCCTCTCCTCTGAACACTTTGGGAAATTGGCTGATTGATAGCGGTGCCTCAAGGCATTTCACCGGATATAAGGAAGCCCTCTCTAATCTGATAGAAAAGGATACAAACTTGGAGATCATCCTTGGAGACAATGCCACCTATCCCATGATGGGAGTAGGGAATGTTACCCTTCAATTGAATCAAGGTAACACTATTCATTTGCAAGAGGTACTATATGTGCCTGATCTCAAGAAGAACCTGGTGTCCATTTCAGCCATGGAGGACAAAGGATTCAAGGTGGCATTCATCGATGGAAAGGTATGTGTTTGGAAAATAAATGTTAAAGATGCTTTTACTCTTGGGTTTAGGGTTGACACTTTATATGAAGTTGGAGGAAGTCCATTGGGAGCCATGTCTTGTGACAAATCTCTACAATCTGAACTAAGGCATCAGAGGTTTTGCCCATATTCATTATAAGGCCCTACCCGATGTGAGATAGATGGTGACAAGTATGCTCAAGTTCAAAGTAGAGCATGAAGGTGTATGTCCGGGATGTGCTGAAGGAAAACTTACAAGGGGACGATTCCTCTCAAGTAATAGCAAGACCACAAATATATTGCAATTGATCCACTCCGACATATCTGGTATGATGCTCGTAAACTCTTTGGGAGGATACTTATATTATCTCACCTTTACGGATGATTATTCTCGCAAGTCCTGGATCTACTTTTTGAAGAAGAAGGATGAAGTGTTCACCTGGTTCCGACACTTCAAAGCCTGATCGAAAACCAATCCAAGAAGAAAATCAAGATATTGAGGACTGATAAGGGGACCGAGTATGAATCCAATGAATTCCAAGATTATTGTAGAGAAGCTAGTATTAAGAGGGAGACTACAATGTCATACACTCCTGAGCAGAATGGTGTGGCTGAAAGGAAGAATCACTCTATTGTAGAGGTAATTTGTGACATGCTTCATGAACAAGGCCTTCCGAAGTTCCTATGGGTTGAAGCTGCAAATACCGCGGTGTATGTTCAAAACCGATGCCCTCATCAAGCATTGGACTCCAAGACTCTCGAAGAAACGTTCACTGGTAAGAAATTTGACGTCTCTCATTTTAGAATTTTTGGAAGTCCCATATGTTTTCATGTGCCAAAAGAGAAAAGAAGCAAATTGGGTGCATTTGAGAAGAAAGGAATCTTTGTGGGCTATAGTGAAAATTCTAAGGGATATAGAATTTATGTGGCTAGTCAAAAGGAAGTTGAGATAAGTCATGATGTCACCTTCGATGAAGATATGTCCCTTAGGAAGATCAACAACCTTCCTATCCTAAGAAATGACAAAGAGGCTGACACCGAAAATCAGGGTGCAAAAGAAGATGAAACGATGCTCGATGTTGATGAATTTATATATCCTATTGATCCTCCTCCTCATGAGCCCTCCTCCTCCAAAAGGAGACCCTCATGGCTCAGGGAGACTCTTGAAGATGTTGAGAGACACATTGCGCCAAGGGGGACTTTTCGTGAAAGCAAGAAGCCGAACATGTATCAAGGATATTTGACCGCCATGAGCACTATCATTCAAAATGAGCCTTCATCATTCGAAGAAGACATGAAGTATCAAGTATGGAAGATGCTATGAATGAACAATGATGTTTGGGATGTAGTCCCTAGACCCCAGGACAAATCTGTTGTCACCTCTAAGTGGCTCTACAAAATCATGCAAGGAGCTGATGGAAGTGCAAACCCTCTCATTAAGAGGGAGTTGGCTTCTGAATTTGAGATGGACATAGGATCGATGCACTATTTCCTAGGGTTGGAGGTCTGGCAAAAGGCAGGTGAAATTTTCCTCTCTAAAGGAAAATAAGTTATGAAGATATTGGAAAGATTTGGGATGGTGGACTACAAGGGGACGACTACTCCTATGGAACTTAACTTTAAGAAGTTATGTGGTAGTGCTGCTGGACCTGAATTGGGAAATGCTTCTGAGTATCGTCAACTCATAGGAGCACTGATGTCCTTGGTGAACTTCCGTCCAGACATATGTTTCGCAGTTAACACATTGAGCCAATATATGGTTGAGCCTCATCATATACATTGGATTGGTGCCAAGAATCGTTTGAGATATCTTCGGGGCACGATCACTCATGGACTGAGATACACTGCCGGATATGTGAGGCTGCTTGGTTATTCTGATGCTGATTGGGCTGGCAGTATGGTGGATTGCAAGAGCACTTCTGGATGTTGTTTTTCTTTGGGTTGTGCTTCGATATCCTGGATGAGCAGGGCGCTGAAATCGGTTGCTTTGAGCATTGCCGAGGCCGAATACATAGTGGCTATTATGGCCTCCTGTGAAGCTGTCTGGTTGAGGAAGCTCTTAAGTGAGTTGTGTGGACATGTGTTGGATACCACCGTGATCCTCTGTGATAACCAGAGTGGGATCCGATTATCAGAGAATCCCGTGTTTCATGATCGCTCCAAGCATATAGGTATCAGGTGCCAATTTATCTGGGATATGGTACAACGAGGAGTAATAAGGATCCATGACATTGGGACAAATGAGCAGGTCGTCAATATTTTGACAAAGCCCCTAGGGTAGGTCAAGTTCTTGGCCTTCCGAAAATGACTTGGAGTCGTGGAGAGACCCTCTTATGAGGGTCCTGTATGAGATTGACATTGAGCTCTAGGAGCTCCAGGGGGCTTGGGGTACTTCTTAGAGCGATGAGCAACCATAGGGTGAGTGGTTCAACCTTCCCCTAGTGGTTTGCTGTGTACAGGGTGAGTGGTTCAACCTTCCCTTGCGATACCCCTTGGCGACATGTAGGCAGGATGAGTCGTTCATCCTTCTCCTGCCGAGACATCCTACCTATGCAGTCTAGGACTCATGGGAAGTACCTCTAATCTGGTCAATGAGTGGGGAAACGAGGATATGGACCATAGTACTGTTGATGGACGCATTGTGTACTGCCGTACTCCCTATGCTAGGATGACCAATATTGATCTGGGATCAATTGGAATTGACTTCGGGTCAGTAAGAGTGGTATGACACACTCTCCTTTGATTGGAATTAACTTTGGGTTAGTAGAGAATGGTATGATACATTCTCAATCACTTCTTCTTTTTCATAGTTCAGTAGAGCAGAGCAGTGAATTGATGGCAAAGATAATACAGATTAGCAAGTGGATTAGCATATGGAGTTCTCCCTAGTTGAGAGGGAGTGTTAAGATTAGCAACTAGGGCGAAACTCCACATGGGTCATCTTATTTATGACAACTGATATTTTTCTTAGATCCCTTTCTCCGAGAGGTGTAGGATTGATCTAAAGATCATCCGATTTTGACATGTACAAATGAAGTTATGAATTTATTTTGATTATAGTCAAATTGTCAAGGTTGGCCAGCAAACTTATGTAGGTTCAGAGGCCCAATAGTCACGTCTATTCATCCTCAACGTTGCATATAAATAGAAGGTGACTTAGCCTCATTTGGACACATTCATCTTCACACCTCTCTCTCTCTCTCCTCATTGATAGAGTATGGATTTTTGGGCCTCTCTCTCTCCACATGTTCAAAATTTCAGGAGAGTGAAATTTCAAGAGGTCGAAATTTCAGGAGCAAAATTTCAGGAGGCCTCACCAGACCAAGTGGACCGCTCGATAGGTCAAGGTAATGGGATTTAGAAACCAATGATATACTTGACCCAACTACGGAAGAGAAAGGGATCGAAGAAAGAATTTCTAACAAAGGCAATAGAAATATCCCATTGAGGCTCCTAGTCAAAGGAAACCAAGGCAATATTTGGTCACGAGGATCGGGCTTAGGATATCTCACAATCTCACCATCAGAATTCCCTCAAATTTGGAGGATGCCAAGGAGACACACCAACATAGTAGGAGCTAAGAGATCGAATTTTGAGTGAGTGGTTTGCAAGAAACATGATGCCCTAGGAGACCTAATGGGACTAGGCCTAGAGAAGAGAAAAAGGTGAGAGAAAAGATATGTATCATTGATCAAGGTGATTGCCTTATGGTTGACGAGTGCTTAATCCTCTAGGGACTTTGTTTTCTAGGTCAAGGAGGCTTCAAGGACAACTTCGCTTAGCATAAGGACAAAGGAGAGTGGCTTTAAAATATTATACTTTGTTTTGCAAGATTAGATGGCTTGACGAGATAAATTCAAGCCATCTTGCAAGATTGGATGGCTTGACGAGATAAATGGATACAACAAATTGGCCCTCGTATAGTGAAAATTTCGTCATAGATGCATGTGACAAAGTAAAAGAAAGAATAGCATTAAGTTGTACTTATATGTAAAAGAATATATCCAACCATCAATAATTTTGCCAATCAAGAAGCTCCAAGACAAGAGAAGATAATCCAAACATCAAAACTCATTCCATGCTCCAAAATTTCGCCCACCAAGAAGGATAGCGAAAATCTCTTAAGAGATACAAGTCCAAACCAAGTGATGATGCTAAAATGAAATCACATCATTTGTATTTATACACTTCTAAGGAGTTCAATTTAGCTAATTAGGCCAAATTTAGCTCCTAGAATAAAATAATGTACAAGATAACTAACTTTTGGTGACAAACACACCAAACTAGCCCATAAACAAAAGAATAAGCCTCTCAAGAGGTCAAATGATCAATAATGCATGTCGTTGGGCCTTAGAGGAGGCTTGATGAAGTGCATAGGTGCCAAAATGTGAAATAGGACTCCCAAAAGCAGTGGACAAGGGGGGTGGCCCCTTGTTCTCCAAGTAGTAAACTTGTGGTGCTCCCAAGTGGGTGTGGGAGCACACAAGTGTACAAGTGTCCTCATGGGTCTCCAAATAAGTCGAAGATGCCTGTAGACCATTTGCAAGGGCTTAGATGATGGTATAAGCGGTGCCACATTGTCATACAAGTCTAGGGTCATCTACCAAGTGCATAATATAGTTGTGGGGTTGGCTGGGCATGGTGAACTAGGTGCATCTTCCTCGTCCAATAGGTGAACCATAAGCGATCTCTAAATGACTCTGGGGATCCATGTGGTGGTACCCGCTGTTGCGGAGACCCATGGCTCTCTACACACACCCTCATGTGCCAATCTAGCCCTCTGGAGGGTTAGGACCCTGTATAGGGAGACCAAACCCAAATTGGAGATCATTTATAATCCTACATAAGATCCAATGCGTCCTTGCACCTTCTAACATATCAAGTCATTAAAGAAATCGAGTAAAAGAGTTTACGAACCATGGACAATGAGTGGGCACTTCATAATGACATGCCCTTCCATAGTTGGCTTTGGCATGTGCTAATGTCTCCAAGCTCCAAGAGGGGTTAACCAATCATCCTATTAGGTGGTTTCTACTTCTAAAGGGGGTGATATGTTCATGGTACATTCATCAAATGGTAGCGACATGTGATATAATGATGGAGTGGCATAGGGGACAAAGGGGAACAACCTAGGTCACATCCCTTGGCACAAGGGTAGCTAATAAAGGGAAGCCCATACTTGGGTAAATAATGTATAGGAGCGAGTAATCGTGGTACATGAGTTACACCGACCTTGACAAAGGGGAACAACCTGGGTCACATCCCTTGGCACAAGGGTAGCTAATAAGGGGAAGCCCATGCTTGGGTAAATAATGTATAGGAGGGAGCAATCGTGGTACATGAGTTACCCCGACCTTGTTTTTTCCACCCTTCTTCAAATGCCTTTTGCCTTTTGTGATTTTCTTTTGTTCACTGCTTGAGCATCAAAGGGATGAGAGCATGATGTGCAAAGTATAGCAATGGATAGCCCTTTTAAGGTGGGGCAGTTCATCGCGCATCAAGGGTTGGGACAATCATGGGTTCCTGAATGATAAAAGAGACTCATCGAGGGCCTCTAGCAACCAGGGTGACGGTCATGAAAGGGGA
Source organism: Pinus taeda (assembly GCA_000404065.3). Taxonomy (NCBI): domain Eukaryota; kingdom Viridiplantae; phylum Streptophyta; class Pinopsida; order Pinales; family Pinaceae; genus Pinus; species Pinus taeda. Next base: position 282,189 of record APFE031321821.1, read on the forward strand.
AGAGCTCATGTAATGGCTTTTGCTCACGTGCTAAATGTGTTTGTAACTTTGTCCCGACCATCTTTTGCATTTTGTGGTACAATTTCCTGTTGAATGTGGCCAATTATGCTTTTTCTTTTCTTTTCAGTTGCATCAACCTCCGGGGCATCGTTCCAGGCCCGACCCAAGATGTGGGCAAGGGGAGGGGATGGCTGACCCCATGTAGGCACAGTGTATGAATGTGGACCCAGGTGGGAGAAGTGATGAAAGGGGGTATAACGAGTTGAAGGGGAATGATATATATGAATCAAAGAGCGGGACCACGCATTCAAAATCAAGGTTTCCCTTGAAATACCATCGCGAAAGCCCAAAGGTTAGTAAAAGATCTCCCGCAGGACTAGGGCTTAAGGTTAACACCCCAAAAGAGATCTTGGGGACAAGGGCACAGACCTAGTCCACCCTTTCTGCCAAATCCCCCCATTAGTCCATGCCTAATAATTTCCATGATAAGTAAACTAAAGTACTCAATTAGCAAATGACAAGACATACGTTTAGGTTTGGGAGGCTCACCTTCAAACATATGATCATGATAGATGGGTGAGGGACTACATGGCTAGCTCAGGTGGCGGACAAATGGCACAACGAGTTAGTTGGGGTTGCTGGCTGAGTAACATCATGGAGAAGGTTTTTTCTCCTAGGGATATCACCCACAAAGTGGTGGTTAACACAATGCATACATATCACCGGTCAATGGAGCATCTTACCACTTCAGTTGGTTGGGAAGCCATGGGCACCAACAACAGGGTTGAGCTGCTCGCTCTATGGGTCATTTTGAAATGTGCTTGCTGGCTACACATTGATGAGCTTGAGGTGTTTCGAGACTTTAAAACCATTATTGACTAGATGTTGGGTCTCTCCAACTTCAGACCTTCCTCCCTCTTTCATTGGATGCTGCCGATCAACACATTGAAGAACTCTTTGAGCACATTTCATTTCCTCGCGTCTACAAAGAACAAAATTCGGTGGTCGATCTATCCAAATCTGGTTGCTCTGCCTTTTGAGGTGTTATCTTTTACAAAATTTTCGCTGATGCCTCTCTCCTTAGTGATGAATATTTTATCATTTAAGGAGGGATTTTCTCTGTAGATGTTTCCTTTGCGTCGAAAATATTCACTTCCATGGAGGGCTCTCTCCCTTGGATTGTTGGACCTGCTGAGTGCTAACATATCGGTTTCCTTCCAAATCTCGGTGGCTTTGGTCCTTCTTGTCTAGTTTTCGGTGTCGTCTTTTGGTACTTGAAATTTGGTCTCATTGATGTTTTGTTCAACTCCTTATTTGTCTTGTTTTTTGTTGTCTTTGATTTTGTCCTAGACTATTTTCTGAATGTAGTTTTGAGGGAAGATTGCTCAGTCCTCTGCTGCTCATTCCATGTTTCACTGCGCAAAAGTGGAATAGTGGACTTTTGCATTTGATCATTGTCTCTACCTTTTACTTTATATAAAAGTAGGATGGTTTTTTTCTTTATGTTAAAAAAAAACCAAGTACAATGATAATTAAGAAGACCAAACCTAGTTACATTTCCAACACAGAGGAGGTGTGATCAAAACATAGCTCTGATCCCAATGAAATGAACATCTTAGTCCATAAATTGAATATCCAAAATAAATAGGATAGCATTAACGAATCCACTGGGATTAAATTTATGTATTGATCATGTAATATGAGATAAGATGATTTACAATGACCTATGTAATGGTATATATACACATTAATGGGTCAAAAGGTGAAAGGTTGTGATGAAGGGTTGTAACCAATGTTGCAAACATTAGCATCAAGATAAAATCAACAAGGGTTTGAAAAACCAAAAAATCGTAAAAATCGAGAAATATTGATAAAGATCGGAAAACATCGACAAAATTAAGATACCACCAAATTATAGATAGAAATCGGCAAACATCGGCTAGGCCAAAAAATCATGATTTCACTCACCTTTCACAATGAAATCGGGTTGTTTGCAACACTGGTTGTAACCCTTAGTTAGGTTATGCCTTTTAGTTTTGTTATTATTTTATTGTTTTTTCCCTGTAACACTCCTGGACGGGTCTAATAACACTCAGCTAGTCAGTGCTACCACTGGGAGTTATGAATATAATTTGTATAAAAATAATAAAAATATAAATAAACAAATAATAATCATAATAATAGATTATTTGATGAAGAAGCATGTCCATAAGGACATGACTGTTCATGAAGGGGCACTTTCCTAAGTATACAAGTAGGCCCTCATTTGTAACAATCAAATGTTACGAACAAAGTTCGTATATGCAACAAAATATTCAAAATAGTTGAAATATAAGAATGTCCATCATGGGACAAATAATATTTATATAAGAATGCTTGAATACAAGAGACATGAGATATGGCTGTTACAAATGAGGGCCGGCTTATATACCTAGGCAGGTGCCCCTTCACGAACGGTCATGTCCTTGGGGACATGCCTCTTCATTAACTAATCTATTATTATGATTATTATTTATTTATTTATATTTATATTATTTTTATATAAATTATATTTATAACATTACCTTCTTCTTCAGAAAGCTTTGTCCTAAAAGCTTATTGCTGACTAGATTTGTCATCTGTTTTTTCTATTCACATCTTTTATAATTGTTTTCGATGATAGAAGATGATAGGATCCTCTGAGTGGTAAACAAAATTGTCGAACTGAGAAGGGATCTAAGCATTCTAAATTAATCTTCTGTGGAATCTTGCGGTTACTGGATACTTCGTCTAAATTTTTATCACAACACTGAATTGCACTGACATTAATAGTTTTTGGAACGTAAGTTCATTGTTTTTGTTTTGAGTGATACAGATATGAAAACGGATTGAGTTGTCTGCTCTTGTGATTCAAATGTTGATAAGGAATTCTTGTGGTTTGATTTTCCCTTATCATGAGTGGGGCAATTTCCTGATGTTGTTGAGTTGTTTAATAAATCTTCATTTGGATTTTTCATCGTTTGAACTGCAAGATTGAAATACGTTTTTACTTCCATTGGCTTTTCATCTTATTGAGTTGTGATATTCAGTGAATCGAAATTCGTTCCTTTTTTCTTCAACTTGAATTTCTACATTTGAAGATCCCGACACTTCCTTTTCGATAAGTTGTTGTACCTTGTTTTCTAACGAATTTTTGTCCTTGAGCTTTTTAATTTGCATCAACAATTTTTCATCGTAGTCTTTAAGCCGAGAAACTTCTTCATTTTTGTCAACAATGATTTTCTGAACTTACTTTTGCATATTTTGTATCGCTTTTTTACTTTTTTGAAAAATTACTATTGAGATATAATGTGTTTTTTAGTGTAATTGAATCTGATTTCAATGTAATGTCCTATAGTGTTATTTTTTTCTTCCTATAGGAAAATGTTAAAAACTTCTTCTTTGTATTTAGGATGAAAGATCCTAGTGTTTCCATCCAGGGTGAACCCAAAATTATATCACTATCGTCACAAAATAAGGTTTTAGCAATGAATTGCAAGATAAAAGTATAATATCCAATACTTAGTTGTAGATTGCTTATGTCATGTTGTTTGTTGCTTGTCGAATCCATTGTTTCAATTATATTTGATTCATGTATCACTAATTGGTTAACACATTCAGTACTAACATAATTATTGTCTTGGGTAGGATTGATAGAGATTATAATATCCCTTCCTGCAAGTGGTCCTTTGAATTTAAATAGTGCACTAACACATTTAGTAAAAGTTTTAGGGAATCTTTCATTACTGGTGTCCATTTCACTTTTTCGGGATGATTGCAGGGTTTAAGGTAACCATTTTTTTTAATAAAATAGAACTTCAAACATCTTTTATAATTTTTTGTTAAATACCCTTTTCTGCCTCGTTTGATAATAACTCTTCTTTTCTTTTTCTTTTATATATATATATATTTTGCATGGACTTAGTAATAATCACTTATCCCTTTCTTCTAACCCTTTCGTAACAATCGCCAAAACAACAATAAAAACAAAATCTGCTTGGGCTTTAGTCTTTGCATAAATCACTGAAATGCCAATGATGACAAATTTGGGAATACAAGTAATTTGACAAGGAGATGTCTTTTAACATTGCGACTTTTAGATGAGTCGATTAGATTAGTGGATGACATACGCATACGGGAACAGTGATAATACACCAACAATGATAAGTATAACTATTAAACAAGTAGTGAACAAATAAGGCTAGGAATCTTGATTTTGTGTGTGACTCTGTTGAATGGTACAATCAAATGGTACGACAACTGATTGCTTGGAATTGTGGGCGGTTGGTGACGTGCTAAGTCGCATGATAGTGGGAGAGCTACCGAACAGGGGTTGACCGCGTTAGCAGGTAGGATTGCGGCTGAAGGATGCAACGATGTCGAGTGACATTGTTGAGTGGTGGCATCACTATGTCGGGCAGTGGTACGATGGTAATCTGTTGGACTGCAGCTGCTAACGGCAATGTTGGGAGAGAATTTGCAACGATGACTGCAAATGATGGGTATGTCAGGGGCCTAGGGATACAATCCTTTTCTCTTCTTTATTTTTTTATATATAACCTTTTGTTTGTTTATTTTTGTTTCAATTATTTATTTTATATAACATCTTTTTCCTTTATATATATATTATAATTTATTTATTTTACTTTATTTATATATATGGGTATATATATATCGTTTGGTTTGTTGATTTGTTTTTTTTTTTAAATGGCCAAGGGCCTGATGACAAAATGGAGAATCTCCAAAACTGTGTAGTGAAACGCTTCAATCACAATGACGACGAAGTTGACGAAGGGTTGATGGCCAAAGGCCAGATCAGATTCACTCTATGCAGTGGTTGAGCGGCGAGAGGGTCAAACAACTCTGATACCATTGTAATGAACAAAGTTCGTTTACACTCTGATACCAATGTAACGAACAAAGTTCGTTTACGCTCTGATACCAAATGTTACAAACAAAGTTCGTATACGCAGCGAAATATTCAGAATATTTGAAATCTAAGAATGTCCAGCATGGAACGAATAGTATTTATATAAGAATGCTTGAATACAAGAGATATGGGACATGATTGTTACAAGTGAGGGTCTGCTTATATACCTAGGCAGGTGCGACTTCATGAACAGTCATGTCCTTAGGGACATGCTTCTTCATTAACTAATCTATTTTTATGATTATTTATTTATTTATATTTATATTTTTTTATATAAATTATATTCATAACAGATAATTGAACTCACACCTCATGAAAGAGGGCCAAAGACTTGGCTGGGGCGACTTCAACCAACTAGGCTACCCATTAGGGCCCTATTTTTTTGTTATTATTATTTATGTTTATTTAGATATTTTATGTTTATAACAACTATATATAAGCATACAACACATTAACATTTTTTTCAGGTTTTGGATGACAAACCTGCAATAAAATGATGGAGGAGTGGGAAAGGATATGGGGAGAAGAAAATATATCCACGAACAAACAACACAAAAGAAAACTCTGCAAAGAATGGGGTTTCAACTTACCCTTTCAACTCTCTACCTATTAACAGTGGTAGATTGTGGCTATGACAATTTTTGATCTCTTCCAAGCTGTCAACAACATGATTTCCTTGTCAAGCAGTCAAAAATTCTCTCAAAAGGGTCCAAATGCTAGTAAAAAATCACTGAAATGATGGAGCACACTGAAAAAAAATAAAGGAAGGGGCCTTCCCATGGGATCCAACTTCTGTTAGAAAAACTAGGGCATACAATATTCAGAATTATTATGATTTTCTCTTGATACATTGATATTCCTTGCGATATTGGATTAAAGCATCATAACTATCATCATGTGTTTATCATCATCAAGACAATGGCAATAAAGAAGATCACAAGAACACCAGAAAAGTAGGCTCTTCGCCAGGGCAAAACCCCTTCACAAGGGAAAACCCAAAAACTTCTCTCTCTTATATAATTCTCAAGGAAGACATCCAAACCTTAACCAAGACAATCCACCAAGTGATGGCCAACCACCCAATCGAAACTTCTTTCTCTAATTCGAATTGCTTCTCTTCACTGGATCATAAGTCTGAACTAAGACAAAATCCCTTACACATGCTAGCGTCTCAAAAATAAGAAGATGCCACAAATCAAACATAAGACTTTCTAAATATACTTCTCCTTTTTCCTTGCTATGATTCTTGCTTCAGATTTCTAGGATCTGCGAGCTTCTTGAGTAGTATCATAGGAGATCAAATGAGTGTTCTATATATAGTCTTTTGAGTGGTCTACAATTGCTTCATATGGGGCTGATTTGGGTTGGCAGATCCATCACTTGGTGGTTACTTGCCCTTTTACATACAAAAATAATTTCTTTTACATTGATCCAAGAGCCCTTCAAGGGTCTTTACATCATGACCTTGACCTTGTCAAAACCTTAGGGCACACAAGGGGTGCCAAAAACTAAATAAATTAATCAATGGGAAAGAAACCCATTCTTTTAATAAATATTTTTTCTTTTAAAAATATAATTTCCTTTTTCTTTTTCTTTTGATAAGTACATTGATTACATCAAGTCATGATACATAAACAATTATGAAGACCGAAACTAGTTACCATTTTCAACGCTCCCTCTTAACTAGGAAGGTATTCATAATTGACATCAACATGTACATGGAGAATACAACCTTGAGAAGTTCTCATAAGAAGAGTCAGATTGGTAATCCATTTGTTTAACATCATAACTTCTAGTGTTCTTACATAGCAAGGCCTTGACTAACAACTCTATCTCTCCACAAAATTAGAGCACAATGCTGGCGAAACTAATGATTTATATACACCTTCGTCATTGTCTCTCAAGGTACATACCCTACCTGGGTATTCACAGAGTATGACCTTCCAGGACTATTCTTATCTTGGATTCCCAGTCCTCAAAGAATGACAGCCCTTTATGACCACTCTTATTTTAGATGCCCTACGACATCCTCTAAGAGTGCTGGATGCCAAATGCTTACCCAATCCTCCATTCTTTCTTCCAAAGTGAAGACAAGAATGATGTGACTATCTCTCCCTCATACTTAGTGAAGATATACCTATTCCATTAAAGGAATGTTCCCGTTCCTATAAAAGGAATGTACCCAAGTACCTTCTTATCTAGGGACTTGCTTACAAGCTCCCTCTTAACCAGGGACTTGCTTTCAAGCTCCCTCTTAACCATGGAATTGCTTTCAAGCTCCCTTTTAACCAGGGACTTGCTTCCAAGAGCAACATTCTTCTTTAATGGAGATCATGGGACCTTTGGCTACTTGTTGAGATCCTCCTTTGGATGTCATGAAATTTATTTTTAGCATTTTGGAGCCTTCATTTTTTGGGACTTCTTTGTAGGGCATTGACCATCCATCACTTTCCTTCACAATTCATGTTGGTCATGTCATCCCTCTTTCTGTCGGAAAGTGATCTTCCAGTCCACATCTGGCTTTTCTTTATACTACTACTTTTTCTATGACATGTTTCCTTCAGGATGTTCCATCTATTCACGTGATTACTACAACTCACTTTTTAGTAGCCCTATATCAACCCATCCAGATGTTAAGAATAAAAATCCATTAAATCATAATTACCTTTTGTGATGGCCTTTCATCATGACATTTGGCTTGCTTGCAACATCGTGCTCATTCACAAACACATCTCCAAAACTTCATATGTCAATGTTCTTCATTCTTTATGGAGATGCCATACCAGATCCTTCTAGCCATGGGATGTTTGATTTCTTATGATCATAATTGCAATTTTCCATGAATCCTTCTTCCTTTTCTCATATATTGAACTTGAGGAACTTCTATACATAGTTCCTTTATTTCGTCAACCACCTCATATTCCATATGAAGACGCATTATGTTGACTTTATCTTTCAAGTATGTGTACTAGCTTGAGATACTAGTCTTCAAGCATCTTACCAAAAGAAGAGATTCTTCTTCTATGTTCATGCTTATGAGATAGAGCATTTACCCGTGCAACTATATGATGACATGACTCAATTAAATGTATGCATACATACCTCTTTCCTTCTTTTGATCATCTAGACTTCCTTCAACAGCTTCATTTTCCTGATTGAGGGTGCTTTAATCATCTCAACACGCTGTATTCCTACCATACCATCATTCTTCTAAACAAAGGATCCCACACAAGGTGATTTATCAATGAGACATTTGCTTCTTCTAATTAGAGGTGAATCTTCCATTGAAGATTTCAACAAAGGATCTAGATTACCCTCATCTTGCAAATTTTTCTTCTCGATGATGATGTATGATGAATCTCAACTATCATGCTAGACGACTTTCAACCATCTATGTTTTCAATGAGGTTGCTGACAACTCCTTCCCTTATATGACGACTGTTGCATCCATGTAGATTTCTACCTTAGCTATTTTTCAGGGTCCTTCAATGCTACTTGAATTGTATCAGCTAGGCATCTACATTCATATGGTCAATACATCAGAGTGCCCAAGGATCTAACTTGATTACCAAGCTACCATTTTCAGGGTCCTTACATTGCCCTCCTTCCATCATTACCGAACCACAAAATCAACCATTCTCCTTCATGCTTCTTTGTACTTGTGATATTGGCAAGTACAACCAAGAAAAATATGCAATAGTAAAAGCAAGTTATCAAATTATCAAACTAGGGCTTTCATGGGATCTTAGAAGATAAGATCTTAGGGTTTTGAATATAAACCCTAACTATTTCTAGGGACATTATTTCAAATTCTAGATATCATCCATTTCCATCTATCACATGCTCTAGTCTTAACCTCAAACCTTAGAATTATGAAGTAGGGTTTCTACGAGGGAACAAGCAAGTTAGGGATAGAGTTTCGATATGACAAGGGTTTCTAAGTGCCATCTAGGGCTTACAAAAACTAGACATCAATGATTTTCAACATAATGAAGGTTACAAATCCTTGAGTGATATAAGCAACCAAACCCTAAAACATTTCATGTTTGACCCTTAACAATTGAATATGCTATACTTACCTCATGATTACATACCTCTGTCCTTAATGATCGTAGAGACTGCTACAAGCCTGCTTCTGGATGCCATGATCTCCTGATCGTCTTTAAGATATGCTTATTAGCTTCAGAAACACTCTCTTCTTCATATGAAAATAGGTCTGCTACTTATTTCTCCATTAGTCTTTTTGATTAATTGGAGTATACTTTTTGTATAGAACCTTGATAACAAAACAATTGGTTTTGAGTGCAAACTTTGCTCTTCTTCAAACTAACACAACTTTGTAGGATACGAGACTTCTTACAAGTCTCTAAGAGAAATTGATGTACTTGTATATCTCAATTACTAAGATTGACTTTGAACTTGGATTCTTATACATTGTTCAGATTTTTGAATACGTTCTCTCCTTGTGAGACTGCTTAAGCTCAAATTGTGAATGTACATATGATACAGGACTATTGCCTTTTGACACACATTCTCGTCCTCTATGCTACAGTAGATTTATATGAACAAGACAACCACAAACTCGTTGTCATAAATATGCGTTTTATTCTTGAAACAAGGTGTCTTACTTAGGCTTGGATATTCCTTTTATGCACAAGTATGTAGAAAGGGTCACGACCTTCTCTCAACGGATATACTCATGTCCTGAACTTTGTAATGGGAGTCTCAGTTCCTTCTTTCAAGGTGGAAACAATCTTATGACGAGGCCTAATGCTTTCAACAAACTTGGTCTTGGATATCTAGATTCATTGCTGGCCAAAGGAACTGTCTTCCACCAAAAGAGTATACTTTGAAAATTAAAATTTCGGATCACCTTGATAGTGATTTTAGACCATGAAGCATATATTCAGGACTTAGATCTTTTGCACAATGAACTTGGCCTAGAGATGGCTATCTCCTTAGCCCTTTGGTCCTTAAAGACAAAGCTTTTAGATATTTCATAAATCCCCGCTTTATTTGCACACGACTGAGACTTAGTCACATAGACTAGGGTTTTATATAAGTGCACAAAATGCGGATTTACTACCTTTAGGAGTTCAGTCCTCAATTAGTGAATTTCCTTTCTTATCTTGTAGCCTTTGAGATCTTCTTTTTGCCCTTGTACAAACGAACCGAGCTCTGATACTATGTTAGAAAAACTAGGGCATACAATATTCACAAATATTTTGATTGTTTTCTCTTAATACATTGACATCCTTGTGATATTAGATTAGATCATCATAATTATCATCATGTGTTTATCATCATCAGGACAATGCCAATAAAGAAGATCTCAAGAACACTAGAAAATTAGGCTCTTCTCCAGGGCAAAACCCCTCCATAGGGGAAAACCCAGAAATTTCTCTCTCTTAAAGAATTCTCAAGGAAGATGTTGTAGCTCCTAGAAACAACTTCCGGGTTGAGAGAGGTTAGTGCCTAGGACATCTTAGAGTGTTGTTAGGATTTGTCCTTAACATTTAGCATTTAAAACACCTCATGAGTTTGAATTGGTTCAGATATCTCTTACAAAGGGCAAATTCAATCATGATCACATATAGACAACTCTAGAAGGACTTAAAATTCAGATTTGGTGGCCAGCTTATAGAAACATATAGGTCATTTGGTCGTTATAGTATGAATGAAAGAAGCACACGAGGAAAATAAATTTAATACATAGGGCTGATTACAAAATCCCATGTATTGAACTTCAACAGGAAAACAATGAAGTGAAAACTGTACATAAAGATTTAGAGGGCACAAAGCGCATATTAGGGACATTAAGCCTCATATATCACATGCATCTTTCATCAGAATTAGACGCAAATGAATACATAACTCTGAGACTAAATTTAATAGCTACCATTACATACCATTTGAGAAGAAAGAAACACAATTAAATAAACGAAGGAAAGATTACATACTACAACTTCTTGCAATTGAAATCACCATAACTTGTCTATTAATCCGCAAATAGAGCATGCATCTTCAGTTCTTTCCCAATTCACAATTCAGAATCCCTTTGAAACAAAAATTTGGAACCCTTAAAAAATATCTCATAAACAGTTTAATAGGGTCTCTTGACGAGTACCCCTTACAAAATACTCCTTCTTGATATTCTAATGATTTCCTAATAGTTACACTGTTCGAGCGTGCTACTAGCACAACAGTCCTAACTATTGCATAACTAACTTGATTGCATTCTTGATATAGAATATTTACAAAAACATGAAAATCATAAAGTGTTATGATTAACACAATCAAAATATCTTCATTGCTGCTGGGCCGCTTTTGGTGGAAAGGGTCCTGGCTTAATGATTCAGAGTTGGGGTGGATTGAGAAACTGTGCACACTTTTTCCATAGTGTTGGGCTTGGTAAAGGAGAGCAGAAGAAAAATTGATAGGCGATCTTTAGACTAGTGAGCTTTTCATAATTTGGCTTAGTGGGAAATAATGTCTTCACCATCCATAGTAACTAGAAGTCACTCCTCAAATAATTTTCTATAGTTTTGCCTTTTTGGGTGGAGATCTTATCGCGAGAAGAATCTGCCTTGCTTTTAGCTTCAATCAACATTTGATTATATTTCTCCCATGGGACCAACCCTCCTACGATGTCCCAACAGTTGGGAAATCCAACTCTAACCCTTTTATCAAAATCTGAATCAAATATGGCCACAACTCTCAACACCTTTTCTAGACATTCCTCAGCCTTGGCTCTAGCAGATTCCTTCTCAATCATCGTGGAAGCTTCAATAATTTCACTTACTCTATCCACAATATCCATGGCCCTTAACTTGCTTGTTGGCTTTTCATTGATGTACCAGATGAATTTTCTTCTTGTCTCAGCATTCTTACCATCTTCCGCCTTGGCTGATAGAATAAAGAATTCATAGTCCTTGAAAACAATTTTCTGCTTTGCTATCCGAGTTATATTCTCCTAAATGCTTTTTACTTTAGTTATGATTTCATCCTGAATCAACTGCTTGGCTTGGTGTATGGACATGTTACCTTCCAACTTACTTTTTAGCTCAGTAATCTCCTGATTTGCAGACTGTAAATTTTCGCCGATTTGCTCAACATTTCCCGTAGCAGTCTCTACTTGCTTTTCCTTAATGCAAGAGTTTGCTTGGCATTTTCCAAATCAACCTGCACTTTCTTGGTTTCACCTTTGGAGAGCTGCAACTCAGTGAGGGTCTTAGCTGTTTGGTGGGATTTTGTAGGTCTTCTGGTACTATCACTGCACAAATATGTGAATTAATCCTCTGTTGGAGCTCGACCACCACTTTGTTGTTTCTGTCTATTAGCTCTTTAGCTAATATTTCTTTCTCACCCTCCACCTGGGCTAGTTCCTTGGATTGCACATGTTCGTTGGCAGACATTTTTAGCTTATACCTTAGGTCTTGAATCTCATCCTGATAACTTTGAATAAGGGTCTCTATCATAGTCTTATCTTCTGGATTTACACCCAATTTGACAATCAACTCCTTGAAGTTTTCATTCTGTAGATGGAGAGCTCTAAAGTTGTCTCTTTCTTGCTTTAACTTGGTCGCAACCTTCTTTAGTAACTTCTCAACTTTACTGATTGTCATAGCTTTTCGACTGAGCTTGCTGTAGAGAATTTCTCCTACTTGTCTATGAATTTTTATTTTGTCCAACAAAGGGACACTGGTCATGTCAAGTGACACATCCACAATCCTAGATTGTGGTCCCGAAGGAAGGGACTGTGCTGAGGGATGATGTAATGAGAACTTCATTTGATTCCTCTCCAGGTCCATGGAAGCTAGAAGTTTGGTCTAATAAGGGACCAAACGCGATGCTAACTGTTGTTGCATTTCATCCCTGATTGTTTTGTTGCTCTCCTCCAACAAGTGACCTATTACCCAACAAAGGCCCGCTGTTGTTGAGCTTCATGCAGAACCCAAAATTGCTACCTCTGTAGATGTGGAGGTAGTAGCTTGAGGGGGGTTTTCTAGTGTCACTTGAAAGCCTGACTGATCCAGGTTTGTCTCGGTCAACCTGGTCTCAATTTCTTTATCAGCTGTACTTCATCCATTTCAATATCTCCAATCTCGTCCACATTTCTCTTCTGAGCCTTATGCTTTGAGGTTAGGGTTTCAATCTTCATCTCTGTGTTAATAGGCCAGGAATAGAAGTTAGCCCTACATTCAAGTTCAAGCCTATACTCATTATCATAAGATGAGGCATTAATACTCTTCCTTTTCTTTGAGATGATGCCATGGGGGTCGTAGTGCCAAATTTCTCCCATTTCAAAGTTCAATTCCTTCAATAAGTCTTCAACTTGCTGAAAGGCTTGTCTGGTAGTAACAATGAAAGGACTTATTGGTTTGCCTAATTTGAACATGTAGCCCTTTTTGGCAAGAACTAAATGGATTTGATCAACATGCAGGCGCTATCGAATGAACTCTAGGGCGAAGATTCTCATGGGCATGAAAATGGGCAAATGATAAGGGGGGAGCTTTGACCCATAAACCGTAATTTCAGTATAATCCTTAAACAAGTACTAATCTCCCACCTTGGTATCCTTGTTGAGCTGGAGGATTGTTTTTTGTTGGGGCAGAACCCTTGGGGGAGAGACATTATTTATGATTTTATAGGTTGTAGACATATAGGTGGAAATGAAATGGGAATAACCCTCATTGTCGGGTTTTTTCCTGACAACAACATCCCAATAAAAAACAGATTCTCTGTTTGTGGGAATCTATAAGACTAAAGCCCAAATATTCAAATTCATCCACATGGGTATACAAGAAAAGGTAAAACATAATAGAGTAGTATCTGAAATAGATAGTAATGCGAAAATGATGTAATTGGAATTTAATGAACTAGGCTAGGAATGAGGGTATGTCAAAAACATGACCTGGCTGCATCATTGCTCGCAAAAACCCTATGGCAGCCTTGGTGATGTTGGTGGTGTCATCCTCCCCAAACAATAGAGTAATAATGGTCAGGATAGGTTGCACGACTTTCGTAGACATGGGTACAGGGAACGAATCTGAGATGGGTAGGGTTTGGTGGCCAAGGGCTAGGATCATCTACAAAAAGGCTTGTTGTTCCCCAACTGAGAGGGGCATTATAACTATAGAACAAGGTCGTCTCTATAAACTTTTTAGGGTTGGGAGAAACTGGGTAGACAAGACCCTTTTGAATTAATTCTGTAGTTATTTCCAGAATTTTCACTCCAACTGAGGATATAAAGCAATTTTTTCTCTTCGACGTATGATGCAACAAATCAAGAAACAAATTCTAGGAAGTGGTAGACGGAGGGGGCGATTTGGTAATATAGTCTCGACTCTACTACCCTAAAGGGATCTTTTCCCTTAAAATGTTGGTCATACATGTCGAACTGGAGGTCTAACAGGTGATATGGGCAGGGTGAGTCATGAATCTTGGCTTCTTTGTCCATGAAGAGTTAAATATTTGAAGTGGGTTTAACGTCTCGGGGTTTGGGGGTTTTGGGCACAAGTTTCTTCATTTTAAGCATATGGAAGAAAAATTGTGAGTTGAGGTCTATGGGTTACCTGATGATTGGGCGGAATTGGACGAAACGACGTTTATGCGATTCTGCACTGGTTGATAGTCGGACGACGTGGTGGACCAATAGAGTGACATGAGAGCTCGATTATAAAAATAATTTTTGAAATTCAAATGGCCAACAGGTCATGGTCTGATAGGCAGGAGAAAATGGTAAAATGACATCAGATGGGAGCGTGAGGTGGGTGACAGGTGACGCTACGGAATTGGTAGGACGACTCGACAGAGGGGAAGGAGATACCCTTGACTTTAAATGCATCACTCGTTTGCCGACGTTGATGGTGTATCGGTGCACAGTGTGACGGGCGTGGTTCCCACTTCTCTGGTGGGGTGGATGATTGGGAGTCAGGGGTGAGCTTGGACCCCCCGGAGTAGATCTAAATTGTTGATTAGCCCCCATGTCCCTTTTGACTTTTCTCCTCCGGGGGCTGGTGCTGACGTATATGTCGCACTAGTTGCCCCCCCCCC
>APFE031321821.1:305823-331814 GCA_000404065.3 Pinus taeda
TTGACCTGGGTCCTACAGTCAAAATTAGCCGTTATTCAATTTAGCCGTTGGAGACTCTGCTCAGAGTATTTAACATGCTAAGCGGGATCTGTTTTTTCAACTTGTCCTGACGATGAACCACACTAGTTGGTTCAAAACGCGTTGACAAATGGTTTCTCATGTGATTTTCGCCAAAAAATCTCTCATAAACTTGATATGGATGACGAAAGCCTCAACTCTACGACATAAACGTTAGTGAAACGATACTTACTTGGCTCTATATACATGACCCTCATTCTCATTTGTATCAACCTACATCAATTCTTTTATACAATATACAAGTACAATTACTATCCTACGATGGATGCCTTTGTCTATGAAGTATTTTAAATATTTTTGCTGCGTTTACGACTAATGGTCGTTACAGAATGCGCGTACCCAACACATACCACAAATCATCAGATCATAAATACCATGAATTACACCCTAAAGCCTTTATTATGATTATTCCAACATTCCCAGTGGGATAGTAATTTAAATCAACTTTTCAGAGTTACATAATGCAAAATCTGATGGCTTGAGACACAAATGACCTTTAATTTATAGATAAATCCTCCTAGTGGAAAATAACGGCTAGTTGTCTTGATCCACGTCAAAATAATCTTGACCGTTGATAAATCCTTGATCATTTTTTAATCTTTACTGTTGAAATAAGTATTTTTGAGGAATTTTCGAATTTCTTATTAAAGCCATTTTCTATTAGCTCAAAAATAATTATTGTGAGTTAATTTCTTCAAAAAATTGACTTTCACTTGACCACCAAGGCCCAAGAGTCCAATTTTTCATGAAATTTCCAATATTCCTTGGTGGGTGATCTCCAAAAATTAATTTATTTGAGACTCTCGAGTTTTTCCTCTTGAAGAATCTAATTTCTTTATCAAAATAATTTTGACTCTAAATTAATTAATTTTTTGGCTTAGGATAATTTTTTGGCTTAGCCGTTAGTCAATATAGCCATTTCTTGGTCAAGGATATTAGACGTTGGAGGTTCTGTTGGGACTATTTAACATGCAATGCTGGATCTGATTCTTCAACTTGTCTTGACGATGAACCACACTGGTTGGTTCGAAACGCGTCGACAAATGAAATATCATGTGATTTACGCCGAAAAATCTCTCATAAATTTTATTTTTGCTAGAAAAATTAATTAATTGACACTTGATGGGATTAATTATTTTTTACACCGTCAAACATTTTAGCCATGGTGTCTGATTATGAGGGACCATTCACTAATATATTTTTACGTAAGATTTTACATAATTCAACCCTCAAAGGGGGAATACCTGTTAGTCATAGACTCTCAAAATACATATCCAAGTCTGCAACACAATATGATCTAGTAGACCAAGTGATTTGTAATAAATAATTTAGTCAATTAGCTTAAATTATTCCCAAACCACTTTTACGTAAGACTCGACTAAAACACTAGGACATACGTAAGACTTTGACGATAAATTCCACCCTAGCTTTGGGGTGAGTTGGGAGGGAAAAACTCTGCGGATCATTCGTGTTTAGAAACACAACTGAATCAGTGAGACGAAAAAACCTCCTAGGATGAAACATGCTGCCAAAATAATTGGCTTATCTAAATTGTTACATACATGCATAGTCTCATTAGCATCATTTACATTACAAACTTGCAGAATAAGTTTACAATGACACAATAGTTAATAGATGATAATCTCGATCTTTTGAAAGAAAATATGGTACCACCACTTCCCCGGAACTTTGACAAAATGTATGCAGCACAACCGAGAAGACATTCGATGGTTGTTTTGCTTGTGAGCATGAAGTGTGCCACAAACACTTATTTACTTTGTTGTTTTTCTGTTTGTCTCTCTTTGCACACAAAATAAAACTCTGACAATATCACAAAAATGTGAAAAGGGGAATAAGGGGTACAACAAAAGACATCCAAACCTTAACAAAGACAATCCACCAAGTGATGGCCAGCCACCCAATCAGAACTTCTTTCTGCAATTCAAATTGCTTCTCTTCACTGGATCATAAGTCTGAACTAAGACAGAATCCCTTACACGTGCAAGCTTCTAAACATAAGAAGATGCCACGAATCAAACATAGGATTTGCTACATAGACTTCTTTTTCGTCTCAATGCTTCTTGCTTTAGACTTTTAGGATCTGCAAGCTTCTTGAGTAGTATCGCAGCAGATATGAGTCTTCTATATATACTCTTTTGAATGGGCTGCAACTGTTTCATGTGGGTCCTATTTGAGCTGGCCGACCCATCACTTGGTGGTTTACTTCCCTTTTACATAAGGAAAATAATTTCTTTTACGTTGATCCAAGAGCCCTTCAAGGGTCTTTACATCATGACCTTGATCTTGACCTTGGCAAAACCCTATGGTACACAATGGGTGCCAAAAACTAAATAAATTAATCAATGGGCAACAAACCTATTCTTTTAATAAATATTTTTCTTTTAAAAATATAATTTCATTTTTCTTTTTCTTTTGAGAGATACATAACCAATCATGAACCGAAACTAGTTACCATTTTCAACACCACCTAGAAAAAGAATATGAAAAACTGTTTTTTATGCATGGATGAGAGTGTTGGAGTGGTTGGGGAGCACTGAGCTGACTGGAACTGTGGGGGTAGCAAGGGCGGAGTGTGCTTCATTACAATGTGTGGAGCACTTTTAAATGGATAGGAGCATGCCCCTGCAATCAATCGGCTCAAAGCATGAATCAAGAGTCGGCACACACCGTGAGAAAAATGAATCTGGTATCACTAAATTCCAACGTAGCTTAGGTATATGTCTTTTTTCGGAGATGCATCTAGCACTCCCTAACTGGATACACCTACATACTGGTTTGGCTTTATTTACTATTCGCCATATTTTAGTCATTTGAGGACATTGACATAATTTCATTCTTCATTACTTGTCTTAGGCAAGTGCTAGCAATTTGTATATATTGATGAATCAATTGCATATCTATTTCTCTCATTTCTGCAAGTGCATTTTATGTATCTGTGTTTTATGTTGGATGTTGTAGTCTGTCGTGGATGTCATAGTGTAGTGTATGTATTGTGCTCATTGAATTCTTATTCTGTACAAGGTTAGCAACCGTAGAAAAAGGTTTATGTTATATACCCATAAAATTCAGACTGTTAAGTTATTGTTCACTTCTATGCAGGTGGTGCCATGTATTCGTCTGTTGAAAAGTTTTGATCCAAGGTCTTTTCAAGCAAAGGCTTCCAACAGTGGGAGCGATGATTTTGAACTGGAAACTGTAAAGGGAACAAAACGGGGACAAGCCACTGAACAGCTTGCTGAAATTCCAATAGATCATCAAATTTATGACATGATTGACAGTGAACGGTCCAAAGGATTGACTGTTACAGAGGTGTATTTTCAGTTTAGAAAGTGTTTGTATGTGTTTCTTTTTAGTTATTTGCATGTTTTATTTTGAAAATAGTTTCTCCTAATACATTAATTGCACTTAATGTTGCTCTGATCAAGATATGGCATGAAAGAGAAGGTTCTGAGATTTATTTCTGATAATATAAATGCTAACCACTTTGATGGGCTGATGTGCAGATATGGAAACGGCTTGGACTTAACAATAAGAGGAATTATTATCGACTCACTAATATGGTCTCAAGGTTTGGTTTGCACTTACAGGCAGAAAGTCACAAGAGATCAATGCTTTACCGTGTCTGGACACAAAGCAATCTCAATTCTTATAGTAACAATGGTCCAGGCAACAATCAACAACATGCACAAAGAGAAGTGGGTACATCTGAACTTGGTTTGCATGGTGACAAGGATCTTATATTAGTGGGTGATTCATGCAATGCCAGTTCAGAAGCCTTTCTCACCTCTATGAAGAGAAGTCAGAATAAACGAGTGGCTCCTCAGCGTGGCAGGTTGAAAATCAAAATAAAACAGATGAGATCAGAATTGGACAAAGAAGATTGTAACCTCACTGGGAACAGTCGAGCCTTGGTCTTGGCTGATACCACTATAAAACAGTTAGATCCTGATGACCATATAGATGGTGGAGCAGAGACTGTATTTCCAAATGATACAAGAACACATCAGATAAAATTTCATGAAAAGGTTCATATGCCTCATCCCATTAATTCTACACCTCCATTACTTCGAGCTGGTCAAAGGTATCCTTGTCTTACAATAACAGCTGCTAGTGCTCAAAGGGAGCAGCGAATATTGGAGAGATTGCAGGTAGGAGCAGAAACTCCTTTTTGCTTGTCTATATTTCTGGCTATTCCCTTCTACCATCTCGTATACCAGCGAAGGAACATATTGCGAATAAATATTGGATATCTATTAAAATGGTGATTGCTTATTTATAATTGACTGATATAACTTGGCTTATAGATAAGCTAGTATTCTTTATGCGATGAAAAAAATCCTATCTTAGTTTTCATGCTCAACAATTGTGCTTATTGATTTTTGATCTCGTCTAAAGAAGTTAGATATATTAAATTTAGGCTTAACTGTGTAAGAAATCTGGCTACTTCATAGTTATGGTCCTTGTATTGAGGTCCTTTATTGCTGTTCTGCATGGGGGCATATTTACTATTAGGTGGCTCTCCTTCATATTACAAACCATCTAGATCTGAGGAAAAATCTTCCATTTATCAGCACGCAGCCCTTTCACATCTGTTCTCCATTTTCAAGAACCCAGTGCTAGACACACTAAATGGATTGTGTTTGTGGAACTCATATGGCAAATCCACTTTGCCATAAACACTTAGCTCATTATTATACCTCTCTTTATAAGTTGATAGTTCCTTCTGTGAAAGAGATATTGTAGTGCCTAAATTTTAAAGGTGAAGGTTGTTTACTACTCAAGTCGTATATGATATTGTCAATTGCGTGGATTGTTTTAATAAAACATTCATCTTACATGACAATAGAGAAGAATATGAGAGCAATGAAGATGTTATCAATTGGCTTCTGTTGAGTATGCTGAAGAGCTATTATTCTGTCATAATTTGAACTCGCAAATATTAAATTTTATCTTTCAATATTTATTATGTATTGAATCTCTTCTTTGTTCTGTGTTATCCATAATTTGGTTCAAGGAGTGCTTGATTCCTGTTTTTGTTCTTGAAATTTGCAATTTTATTATTGACCTTTAAGACAATCACATAGGTAAGAGGAGAGTCTGTCATTGTGTTCTTCTAGATGTTTGCTTATAAGTTTCCTATGTGTGCGTGTGCATCTCATTTGAACATTCAATCTTTTTTCTACTTTCATTATATAAGATAAGCCATGTTGTGCAAGGGGGCATATTTACTATTAGGTGGCTCCCCTTCATACTATAAATCATAGATCTGAAGGGAAATCTTCCTTGGATCAGCATGCAGCCTTTTCATACCTGTTCTCCATTATCAAGAAGCTGATGCTAGACACACTAAATGGATTATCTTTCCAGAACTCATATGGCAAATCCACTTTGAAGTTTGACATAAATAGTTAGCTCATTATGGTACCTCTCTTCATAAGTTGATACCTTTCCGTGAAAGAGATATTGTAGTGCCTAAATTTTATAGGTGAAGGTTGTTAGCTACCCACGTCGTATATGATATTGTCAATTGTGTGGATTGTTTTAATAAAACTGTATTCATCTTACATGTCAATGGAGAACAGTACGAGAGCAATGAAGATGTGTTATGGATTGGCTTCTAAGTTATGTTGGATGCAATGAAGGGCTATTACTCTGTCATAATTTGAACTTGCATATATTAAATTTTATCTTTCAATATGTATTATGAATTAAACTTCTCTTCTTTAGTCTGTATTATCCATAATTTGGTTCAAGGCATGTCTAATTCCTGTTTTTGCTCTTGAAATTTGCAATTTTATTATTGACCTTTAACACAACCACATTGTTAAGATGAGAGTCTGTCGTTGTGTAATTTTGAATGTTTGCTTATCAGTTTCCTATGTGTGCATGTGCATCTTATTTGAGGATTCAATCTTTTTTTATACATTCATTATACAAGCTATGTTTTCCCTTCATGCTTGGACTGCAGGTGGAGAAGTTTATTTTAAAGGTTGAGCTATACAGGTGGCTGGAAGATCTTGAAAAGGGAAAAACCACAACCATGGACAGAAAAACATTGACTCGTGCTTTACAGAGACTTCAAAACGAGGGTCATTGTAAGTTAATTGTAGTAAGTGTGCCTGTTGTAACTAACTGTGGACGCAGTCGCATAACTGAAGTGGTCTTGCACCCATCTGTTGAAGAAGGGCCAGAGCTTTTTGGGCAAATTCATGAAAAGTTGCGGAATTTTGATATGCAAAGTCGTGGACAGGGATTAGCTAGGTCAAAAAATGATGAATCTGTGCCTATTCTAACTGGTATAAAGAGAACATCCAATGCAGAACCTTCAGATTGTCAAACAGTTAGAGCAGAATCAATGCGTGCCAATGGTTTTATCCCGGCAAAGATGGTTCGTGTGAAACTGCTGCATCAATTCTTGTGGGGTTATGTGAGCAGCTTACTAGATTGGAATGCTGCTCTGTCCTCAGGAAAACATGGTTACGACATAAAGAATCCTAACAGCACATGTAAATTGTTTTCTTTGGACACTGCCATTAAAGCGATGCCATTGGAATTGTTTCTGCAAGTCATTGGGTCTGTGAAGAAAATTGCAGATTTGGCCGAAAGTTGTAAGCATCGAGTTTGCCTACGTGACCTCCCGGACGAGGAATTTAACAGTCTTATGGATATGCATGCAACTGGTCGTCTCTCTTGGCTCATTGATGTAATAAGGCGCTTAAAGGTAAATTGCCATTTTTTTTCACCAAGGAAATGAAGTATCACATTTACATATATGTCAGTAGTTTGTGCGTTGGCAGTGTTTCTCAAATTGGAAACTCATTAACATTATTTGGCATAGTCATAATACAATCAGTTGCCGCTTGCTCAATGCATCCCCTGTTCTCATCTTTCCACTTAACAGGGTTGATTAAATAAGCTACTCCAGCAAATTTCACTGGCAATAGAATGACTAGCTTTTTATATTTTGTTTCAAATAAACTGAGGATATGAGTTATCTTTGGTTCATGCCTATTTTGTCAAAATCAATCTTCCTGTTTTAATTTGAGGGATTCAATAGTATTGGCATTAATGAACAATGCATTGGTTATAAGACTCTGCATGCTTTTTCAAGTTCATGTTGATTGCCATTTTTGGGGAATTCAACCTCCTAGTCTTCTTATGCAAATTAGAGAAAATGGAAGGAGGAAGGGGTTATAAATATAGGTGGAGGCTAAAGTTTCAAATGGAATTGTATTCAGGAAGCAGCATTATTTTTTCTCTCGACATCATTATTCTTTTCACTTCTTGCTTCTACTTTGTTGTCTTTGAATGTCATTGTCCTTGGTTCTATAATAGTAATGTTGGTGCTGCCAGCCTCTTGCCTTTTGTAGAATAAAGCTTGATTATGATCTATTCTATCTCTCTCAGTTTGTTCGATGTCTTAATGGTATCTTGTTCAATTTGGTAAAAGTTTTTAAGCTATTTTATTTCGTGAAATCTTCCATTTAAATGCACTTTCTATCCATTTCATTTTCCATATAAGAAACTGATTGCTAGAGATCATTCCACTGATTAAAACGCTAAGTACTTTTTAAACTCGTTTGGTCACTAACTTGCTGGTCAAACAGCCATTGCATTGTTGTTTTTCTATGATATTTTGCAGATTTTTAGGTAAAAATAATACATGCTAGACTAGGGACACCTCCTTGAGGTTGGCACGCACCAGCCTGAACGGAGAGGGAGATTTTCTAGTGACATTAAGGGCAAATTTTTCTCGATGTTCCACTAATTTCCACAACAGATTTTGAAAGATATTTCTACTTACATACAAAGTTGAAATTTGTGCTAACAAATTTGTGTCATTGACGGAGATCACTGCTAATCCTTGGTTATTCCAATGACATCGATGAGTTTTTGTTTAAATTTCTATGTTATATTTTACTCACATGGCCACTCCATGCAAGTAGCATCGAATCATACTTGTTAGCAAGAGCACATGTCCGTGTTTCAATCATACTCATGGCATAGTTTTGGGCCTGAGTGAATCGAAGCATCTAAGCATTTTTTCAGAACAAGATAAGATTTCTACCAGGAACATTGTTTAGATTGGTGAGCCTATTAGATTCTTCAGTAAGTTCCACTGCATTCTACTTCTAATTTTTTCAAGCTCTCCAGTAAGTGTACCTTCAATTACTTTTTTCTTTGGTTTCATGCTTATTTTCATCCAAGTTAATATTATGGCGATAGTTAGGCTTATTTTTGTCTTTTAAATGGTTTGCTTACGGTTAGTTATCAGAAATATTTGTTGAACTTTGTAGGGAACAACACTGTATCGATTGAAGGTCATTTGTTTATTTTTCTAAAATTTGTGGAGGATTTTGAGATAGAATATGAGGATGTAGTAATTAAGATGTTCGTGCAGACCCTTGAGGGGATTGTAACGAACATGGTTCATATAAGCAGCGGAATATTCAAAATATCTGGAATATAAAAGTATCCATTATAGGACAAGTAATATATTTATATAAGAATGTTGATTGTACAAGAGATATGAGAAATTATGATTACAAATGAGGGCTTGCTTATATACCTAGGCAGGGGCACCTTCATGAACAGTCGTGTCTTTAGAGACATGCCTCTTCAGTGTAAATAATAATTATTAACTATTAATTCATTATTTATATTCATAATATTGCCTTCCCCTTTAGAATATTTTTGTCCTCAAAAGCTTATTGATGGCAATGTTTGCCATCCTGTTTTGTCTCCTCATGTCTTTTCATCTTCCCAATTTTTGAACTATATCTTTGATGATACAAAACAATATGAACTTGTAAGTGTGCTATAGAATTGTCTTACCGTGAAATGATCTAACCATCCCAAATTAATCCTCTGCATAATCTTGCAATTACTGGAAATTTGGGATGAATTGTTATTATAAGACTGGATTATGGTGATATCGATATTCTTGGGAATATAAGTGACTAGTTTTTGGTATGAGTGATATGGATATGTAGATTGGTTGAGATGTCTACTTTTATGATTTGGGTGTTGATAAAGAGCTCTAGTGATTTGGTATCCCCTTAACTTGTTTGTGGCGATTTCTTGGTTTACTTCTGGTATTTATGTTTTTGAGTTGGTTTGCATAATCTTCACTTGGAATTTTCATCGTCTGAATTGCAACTATATGAATATGTTTTTACTTCAACTGGATTGGAATTGTTCTGAATCGTGATATTATTTGGATCAATGTTTGTTTCCTTTTCTTCAACTTGGACTGTTTTATCTAAAGACCTTGATTTTGTCGCCAGTGCTTCTAATTTGTTCTCCAATGATTTTTTTATCATTTTTAAGTTTCTTGATTTGCATGAGTAACTTTTGTAAATATCCATTATAAGTAAATAATATTTTTATATAAGAATGGTATAGAATTATCTTACTGTGAAATGATCTAACCATTCCAAATTAATCTTCTGTGGAATCTTGTGATTACTGGAACCTTGGGATGAATTGTTACATAAGACTGGATTATGGTGACATCGATATTCTTGGGAATATAGGTCACTTGTTTTTGGTATGAGTGATATTGATATACAGATTGGTTGAGATGCGTGCTTTTATGATTTGGGTGTCGATAAGGAGTTCTTGTGATCTGATCTCCCTTTAACCTCTTTGTGGCAATTTCTTGGTTTACTTCAGGCACTAATGTTGTTGAGTTGCTTGCATAATCTTCACTTGGATTTTTCATCCCTTGAATTGCAACATCTGAATATGTTTGTACTTCAATTGGATTGAAATTGTTCTGAATCATGATATTATTTGGATCAATGTTTGTTCCCTTTTCTTCAGCTTGGGCTATTTTATGTGAAAACCTTGATTTTGTCATAAGTTCACTGATTTGTTCTCCAATGGTTTCTTATCATTTTAAAGTTTTTTGATTTGTGTGAGTAGCTTTTGTAAATATCCATTATAAGATAAATAATATATTTATATAAGAATGTTGATTGTACAAGAGATATGAGATGTTATGATTACAAATGAGGGCTTGCTTATATACTTAGGAGGCAGGTGCCCCTTTGTGAACAGTAATGTCCTTAGAGACATGCCTCTTCAATACAATAGTCATTATTAACTATTAATTAAATATTTATATTCATAACAGGGATGCACTGATGCTTCCATTGATAGATGGTACAAATCCCTTCCTGCTGCTTCCATTGATGGATGGAATTCTTTTTAGCAAAAGTTTACAGATAAATGGGGTGATAAATATTAAATAGAACAATTTATTTTTATTAACTGGACTCAATTCTATGCTTAAAAGGAGAATGGATCCATATTTGAATTTAATAACCATTTTTGTAAACTAATAACCATTTTCTAAACTTTCTTAAGATTCCTCAAAATGTGCATCCTAGTAATTAGTCTACATTGCATTGTTATTTCGAAGCATATGATGAATTGTTTGGTCTCTTGCTTATGGAAAAAGGTCTTCATAATCTAGGGAAGCACAAGTTGATGCTATCAAGATGGAGAAAAATAGTATTGTAGCTTGGAAAGGGCAAGCCGCCCAATGCAAGTTGTTTGATCCATCGAGTAGAGCACCTCAGGAAGTGGAGGAGGAAGCTAGCAGTGAGAACACTAAGGTACCAACACAATCTGTTGATTTATTGCGAGAGTTATCCAATAAGGTGACCCCCTTAGAGTGAAATCAGCAGAATCAATAGGTTACCTCGATACAGCATGATCCATCACTTATGCACAGTGCAAGTTTATGATTGGATGATCTTGAACCGGTAGTTGCACCACTTGAATCATATGTAGAGCTCTATGAAGATGAAGTTGAAAAGCTAAACCTTGAAGTGGGTTTGTTGGTTTCTTCAATTGATGATGATAATTTTCAAGAGGAAGAACAACATATAAACCGTGTAGAATTGGATGAACAAAAGACCTTGTCATTGCCTATACCCTTAGTGGTTCAAGAACATTTTGATCAGATACTATTGCAGCAGAGGGAGGAAATTTTGGTTCAATCAAAATATAATCTTTGTTACAATTTTACCATAATCCCGCATTCAGATTTTGTTCTTCAAGGAGATCCTCGTATTGACTATTGCTTGGATGTCAAGCTTAGTCATGATCCAGTTGAGCTCATGATGAAGCATGTGTTTCAACCGGAAAATTTGAAGAGTCTTGGCACTTATACTTTCTTATTGATTAACGTTGAGGTATAATGCTCCAGATTCCATTTGATAATTTATATTAGTTTTTTAAGCAACAAACCCTTAAATGCATACCGTCGGCTTATGAGACTTCATGATTGGTTGCATGGGAGGGTAGACTATGTCAATCTTTCCAATGTAATCGATCACACTTGGCTACATGGTTACACTGGTCATTTGAGTGTGTGGATTGATTATGGCAACTTTGAGAAACTTATTTTTGGGCTTTGATTTGAAGAAAAAGAATGAAAGAGAAAAAAGGAAAAGGAAAAAAAAATGTGGCAACATTTTGGTTTTGGCAAGTTGATTAGTTGTTGATTTTAGTCTCATTTTCAGATTTCCACATTGCTAATTTTGTGGTTTAGGACAGCAAACAGGGTCTTTTCTTTGCATATTTTTCCTTTACATTAGTAGCTATTCAGTCCTAGTTGTGATATGCTGAAATTTGTTCTTCATATCAGCATAGCATTTTGTGTCATTGCAATAAAATCCTTTTATAAGGTTGGTTGGTCTTTGATTTTAGTCACATAGGTCAATAACTTTGCTGTCCATTGTTGTTGAGAGTCTAATCTTTGAGTTCTATGTCATCAATTCACCTAACCTTTTCTATTCACCTAACCTTTTCTTTAGCTCATGCTTAGGTCAAGCTTAGATGAGGGCTATTCATTTCATATCATTGATTATTGTGTCTGATAGGTAGGTAGTGTTGAAAAGACGAGGATGAATCTCGAGTCATATATTTGTCTTGTCTCTTCAGTCTGCATTGAATTATTATCCGCTAGAGTACAATCTTGGGCTTAGAGGAGAGTTATCTTCTAGTAGCCATTGCCATAAATTAAAACTGCGGTAATTGGTCTGGCCAAGATCCAGGAAAGTCACATTTGGTACAAATGATTAATTAATTGCTTGTTGCCGGAGAAGGGATTATATCGCAACGTTGCCATTGTGTCTAGGATATAGTGTCGACTAGTAGTAGAAGACAAGAAACCAACCAATTAATCCAACCTCGTTATTAATATCTGAAACTGTCACCATTATCATCTTTTGAAGAAACCTATTGTCGCCAATACATAATAACAGTCACCTTGCCATTCCCAACACTGACGCAAATTAATCATCCATCGACAGTCTTTTACCAATCTACACAATCCATCATAACCAATATCAATTAAAAAACCATAGGTCACTCATGAAAACTTTACATTCAGCTAAAACGGCAACCAAAACTTCATAATCAGCTAAAATGGCAATGATATAATATTTTAAAGGGCTCATTATAATCATCGCTTTATGAAAGAGGTCCAAGTCTTCATATATATCATATATTATATAAAAAGGTATATTTACTGTAAAGAAGTATCAAACTTTAAGTATTGAAATGTTCAAAAGCTATTATTAAAGATTCAAAGAGCTTATTACTTAAAGAAAGGTTCAATAAAAAGATATAAAAGGGTGTATAAAGGAATTTTTAAAGTACAAAGTTAGTAGGAAAAATGAGTATTTTTAAAATTTCAAGTAATTAAAAGATTCCATAAAATTCATGTCATAAAGAAAGGGACAATTTGAAAATGAAGGAAAGAAGATTCTCTTATAAAAGTTGCTTAGTTGCATGTTGCGGATTACTTATGCTATTACCTAAAGAGGAACATCCAAAGGAAAAGAGATTAAGATTGTTATTAGTTTGAAGTTTGAACCATAAGGAAAATTACATTAATATCAATTTGGCAAAATAATTATTAATTCTAGACCCAAATATCATTAAAGAAAATAGTTATTGTAAGAAACAATATGAAATTAAGGACTTGGATGTGAGAATCAATGATTATGAAGATATATCTTGATGCAATGTTGCAACTATGTATTAGAAGAGATTGATGTAATACTTATTTTACCTTGGTTTGGAAAACTCGGTACCTTCATCTTAAACACACACACAAAGTTTTTGACATTTCTGTATTAGAAGAAAATGACATTATAAACATTACAATGAAGTCAGATTTGAGGAAAGATCATAGTAAAAAAATCCTTGCACAAGTCAAGAAGTCCAAGGCTACGAAATAGATTTATCAAAGATTAGAACAAGAAAAATAAGATATGGAGAGAGAATTTATGGAAGACCTTATCAACAAAAGTTGAAGAAAATTCTCACATGAAGAGCCTTAATCAAACATTGATGAAAAAGATGAAAAAGATTAGGAGTCAGGATATTAACAAATAAATTTGATGAATCAGAAGCTAAAGAACTTAGATATCTCAAAAACCATAATCAAAATCTACTTACGCAAATTAAGAAACTTTAGAATGCTAAACAATCAATTGAAAACCTATAGAACAACAATACAAGAAATTCATACTACTAAAATACCTTATTGACATCCTCATCATAAAAGTAGATACTTTAATTGGCCATTACAGAAACAAATAAATTATGTTATGAAAAAAAATGATGTTAGCAAAATTAAGACTCGTGAGAACAATTTACATTGAGAAGTCTATAAGTGCAGTGTTCCTTAGAACATCGAATTGAGATGGTTAAATCATTTTTTAGTTCAACACTTACGCTCAACACTTAAAGGTTGATATCATCTTGTATCATTGAAGATGACACCTCCAAGAATGGGTAAATATGCGAAAGCATTAGAAGACAAAAAAGATATGAAGCCTTTTCATTAAGATGCTTTGGGAACAAAGCATTTTTAAAGTGAAAGCAATGTTATGAAGATAGATATGTTAATTAATATATATATATATAACAACTCATAATTAAATAATAATTAGTATCGTGTAAGTACATGTCTTAAAAGACATGGCTACTAATGAAAGAGCACTCTGCCTAGGTATATATGGAGCCTTCATTTGTAATATCATGTCAATTCTTTATATATTATTCAATATATTGTTTTTATCATCAATCGATTTCTTTATTGTTTTACAAGTATTTTGTATACTTTATTGGTGAGGTATATTTGGTTATCACAGATTTGGGAATTGATACGACTATTATAATAAACTAGAGTGGGTTCGATATTCCTTTTGACTCCAATATCACTTCGTAGCCCAAATCACAAGGTTGATCTGGAATGGGTTATGAATCGTGTTCACAATCCAACGCTCAAAAAAGGTAAATTGCTAGGCCATGGTAAGCCTCATTGCAGCAACCAATATAGTTTAAAATCCAAGACTCTTTCATTTTTTATATTCTAATAAAACAAAAGTACCAAAAGCATTGTTACTAGCGTGTGCTTCAATTTTTATCTTGAAATGGGTTATGAATCGTGATCACAATCCAACACTCAAAATAGGTAAATTGCTAGGCCATGGTAAGCCTCATTGCAGCAACCAATATAGTTTAAAATCCAACACTCTTTCATTTTTTATATTTTAATAAAACAAAAGTACCAAAAGCATTGTTACTAGCGTGTGCTTCAATTTTTATCTTGAAATCAGTGTTGCGATATTTTTCGCTGAAACGATTAAATCAGTGATTTTTTCATTTTGAAAAAACCTCGATTTAATCCCATTTTTTTGAAAAAATCTTGATTTTTGTATTCTTTTGTATTTTTTTTTAAATTTTGCCGATTTTTACCGATTTTTATGATTTTTTTCCGGTCTCAGAGCCTCGCAGATTTAATCTCGAGCGTGATTTTCGCAACATTGCTTGAAATAACTAGTGGATCGTTGGGGTTTGAGGTTCTAGTTTTCTGTACTTTAACACACATATTTCACAAAAGTATTTCTAGCATTTAGTAGATCTGAAGTTGTCTACAACAGATTATACATTAGATCCGACAATACTATGCATACAAGCACTGCTCTCAAGTATAAATCAAATACACCATTAGTTTATTCCCAAAATTGTATTCTAGGGCTTATACAGACGTATTCTAGCCATCAGAAGTATCAAATACTTGATGGAATAATTTATGGGTTTTTACCGAGGGGAG
Source organism: Pinus taeda (assembly GCA_000404065.3). Classification (NCBI taxonomy): domain Eukaryota; kingdom Viridiplantae; phylum Streptophyta; class Pinopsida; order Pinales; family Pinaceae; genus Pinus; species Pinus taeda. The sequence goes on from APFE031321821.1 coordinate 321,065, forward strand.
ATATGGCTCCAAATTTCTGCAAGTAGTTTATAGCTAGTTGGAAACTCCAATTTAGTTGTAGATCTGAGGCTTTGGGTGATAAAGATTGTTATGCTGTTGTTTCCCTAGTTTACCCACATTTGTGGGTAGCCCCCAAGGGGAATTTATCTTGTTGTTTTCTACGCCTTTTTGTTGTTGCATTTTTTAGAGTTGGAAACTCCAATTTAGTTGTAGATCTGAGGCTTTGGGTGATAAAGATTGTTATGCTATTGTTTCCCTAGTTTAACCACATTTGTGGGTAGCCCCCAAGGGGAATTTCTCTTGTTGTTTTCTACGCTTTTTTGTTGTTGCATTTTTTAGATCTGAAGATACATAACAAGAAGCTATTTTATTAATCACAGCCACTTACCAATGATACAACTCATGCAGAACCTTCATATTCGGTAAGGGTATTATTTGTTCACTCATTTGTGTTTATAATAGCTATATATTCCAAGTTTTGTGTTTTCTATCCACGGGTATGCATTATTTATCATTTTCAGATTAGCAATAAAGCAACAATTAACTCCTTTTTTCATCCTAGACTCCATTATTAGACACTGGTCTTTTAATTCCTTTGGTGATGCATCTTATGTAGGGAATTCTTCCAGAGCCTTTCGATAAGAGTTTGGCTAAAGAGTGGGGACTCATGTTGAGGTGACATTGGGCACTTTCCCTGTGTGGTACCACCTTAGTGTCTTGTGAGGACCTTGACTGTTGAGAAATGAAGGCTAGTAGAGTTAGGGTTAGATTTCTCTTTCTTGATAATTACTTGTGAATTATATTGGTTTCTTTTATATCTTTGTTATATTATCTTTCATCAAGCAATTACCAAATTATATATGTCTGAAGATCACAAGGACAAGAGACACAAGATGTAGGCACTCTGCCAGAGCAAAAGCCCTATCTAGAGGAAAACCCAGTCAAACTTTTTCCTTTAGTAGTTAAGATGAGATAATCCAAGACTCTTCGACTTAGAGATAGACCTCCTCCAACAACCAAGTCAACCTCTCCTTCCAGCAACTTCAATCAACCTTGCATCAACAACACTCTGACCCAACAAATCCAGAATTTTGACCTTCCAGCAGTATAATCTTCAACCCAACACTTTTAGAACTTCGACCCTTCCAACAGTAAAACTTCGATCTAGCAACTGGCCCAGTAACTTTGCATAAGAGAGAGAATGAGATAGCTCAAAACCTTCAACTTATATTTCTTCCTTCTTCACGTTGAGCTTCACACTTTTCTGCACCTCTTTGATGTAGATTGAACTTCTTGAGTTGATGTCTCCAATTGAAATCAAATTGCTTGTATATATAGGCTTTAGGTGAGGTTGAATTTTGCAGTTTGAGGTCGACTTGGTGTGGAGGTGACAAATACCTTATTTGGCTCCATACTAAATCTTTTTGCATGATTCAAAAGCCCAAGAAGAGTCTCTTTAAATGGACAATGACTCTAATGACTCATAATAAATCCTAGAAGTCCTCAATGGGGACTTTGACTTAAAATATGATGACCCAAGCATGAAACCCATGCTTTAATAAGTCATAATAATAATAATAATAATAATAATTTATTTTTCATTCTTTGACTCGAATATGAATATGAAGACTGAACCTAGTTACATTCTTCAACACTCCCTATTAACTAGGGAGGTATTCATAAATCATACATGTATATACAAGTACAAGGAAGATCTCAAAACACAAGAACTACGAAGAACTTCGGCACACAAGGTGCCACAGACTAGATTCTTGACTAGGGAAATCTATCGGGGTGGGACTAAGATGGACTAAAGCTTTCAGACAGTCTAGGTACCATCCAACGTACTTGCTAACCATCAACCCAGGGATCTAGGTGCTTATCCAATGTTAGTGCTCATGACTAACGCCACCCTCCCTCTTCGGGATCTAGACATCAATACAAATGCCGGCCAAATGACCTCCCAGACACTTTATATAACACAAGATGCCTCCTCAAGTCTCTTCCAAACATCTTTCGTTAATGTAATTTGTAATATCAACCAAACCAATCATGCTTCTCAAATACTCAAACTTCTTATTAGGAAGAGACTTTGTCAACATATCAGCTACCTATTCATCAGTGGGAAGATACTGTAGCTTCATGAACCCATATTGTACCAAACTTCTAATATAATGGTACTTATTGTTGATATGCTTCGTCCTTGCATGGAACACAAGACCTTTAGACATCTTAATGCTGCTTTGATTATCATAATTTATCACTATAGGATTTAGAGGTTTTACAAACAAATTTGACAAAATCTTCCTTAACCATACAACCTCCTTTCCCACATCACATGCAACCACATACTCAACTTCAACACTACTTAAAGCAACAAGATCTTGTTTTCTACTCATCCATGAAATCATCACAGACCCCAAACTAAAACATCTAGTAGTAGTGCTTCTTCCATCGATCTCACTGCCACCCCCAATCAAAATCTGTAAAACCTGTCAGCTTGACTTCCTTGCTATCATACTTTGGGCAGTGATGAATAGTACCTCGTAGATATCTCAATATATGCTTGGCAACTATCCAATGATCATGACGAGGCTCCAACTGAAATTGACTAAGAATGTTCACAACAAAACATATATATGGTCTAGTGTTTACCAGATACATCAAAGAACCCACCAACTTTCGTTAAGAGGTAGGACCATAGGATCCACGAGACTTGAGTTGGAGCTTCTTAACTTCTTGAGATTGGTGATCATGGGAGTAGTCATGTCATGGGCTTGGAATCCATCATACTGAATTTCTGCAACAACTTGATTATATACTTTCCTTGCCCCCAATATATTTCCCCAGGTTTCTGCCATACTTCCAATCATAGGTAATAACGCATTAGACTTATATCCTTCATCTCAAATTCCGCTGCTAGCTTCTTCTTGCATTCTTGTATCTTTCGCTCTACACCTGTAATAAATAGATCATCCACATCGTAGAATAATCACTGGCTCATTATCCACAACCTTGATATAGAGATTTGGATCAACAGAACTTTTGAAGAACCCGATTCTTAGAAGGTATGCATCCATTCTTGCATACCATTCCCTAGGAGCTTGCTTCAAACCATACAGGGCCTTCTTGAGTCTACACACATGAGTGTCTTTGCCATTTATTTCAAATCCTTCAGGTTGTTCGATATATACCTCTTCATCTATGGTCCCATTTAGAAATGTTGTTTTCACATCCATTTGATGGATATTCCATCCCTTTGTTGCAACCAACGAAATCAAAGATCTTATAGTAGTATATCTTGCGGTAGGTGCAAAGCTTTCTTCGTAATCTATGCCTTCCCTTTGAGAGAAACCCCTAGCAACAAATCTGGCTTTGTACTTATCTATGCTTCCATCCACAACATGTTTGATCTTGTAGATCCATTTTGGAAGTGACAATTGATTGGTCACTAGGTCTAGGAACAATTTCCCAAACCCCATCCTTCATGATGGATTGATATTCTTCCTGCATAGCTTTCTTCCATACTTCTTGATGAGCAACTTCCTCAAATGTAGTTGGTTCAGCGTCTATCACCTTTGTCATATATGTAGCATATCCAAAATATCTTTTTGATCTTTTACTTTCTCTAAAGGTTCCTTTTGCAACTCCATGTCCTTCAACCCCTTCTAGAGTAGCTTTTAACCAATTTGGCCTTTTCCTTGTGGCGAGCATGATCACAGGTTGCATAAGCTCACTTGGTCCTTCTTCTTCTTCTTCTTGATTTGTAGTAGGATTTTCATGGTGCTCTTCTTCTTTGAATAGTGTATGTTTTTGTCATCAGAATCAATATGAATATCTTTGGATCTTTTGTAGGCATGATTTTCATTAAATATAATGTCCTTGCTTCAATGTATATTCCTTCTTTGATGTAGATTCTATATGCCTTTGAAGAAAGACTGTAGCCAACAAATATCCCTTTAATGCTTGTAGAATCCTACATCTTTCTTTTGTCCTTTGGAACATGGATATAGGAGGGACATCCAAAGATTCAAAGATGGTCCACACAAGGCTTCCTTCTTGTGAATGCTTCTTCGGGTGTCATATTATCGAAGATTCTATGAGGACTTCTATTTTGAATATATACAATAGTCATTGCAGCTTCTCCCCATAGAAATTTTGGAATGTCTTAATCAAAGATCATTGTTTGAATACATTCTTCAAGTGTTCTATTCTTCCTTTCTGCAATTCTATTTTGTTCGGGATTGTAGGGAATAATGAGCTTCCTCTTAATTCCCGCTTCTTTGGAATATGCAATTATTTATTTTGAAGTGTATTTTCCACCATCATCAGATCTTAAAGTCTTTATTTTTCTTTCGGTTAATGTCTCTACTTCAGACCTGAATTCCTTGAGCTTTTCGAATACTTCATCCTTTGTTTTGACTAGATAGAGCCATGTCTTTCATTAGTGATCATCAATGAAGGTTACATAATAGAGATGATCTCCAAGTGATTTGTCAGACATAGGCCCACATACATTTGAATGGATAAGGTCCAATATTTCTTTAGACCTTGTTTTATTGCTTGTAAATGGTTTTCTTGTATTCTTTCCTAAAGCACATCCCTTGAATATTCTTTCACGATCTTCTTTAATATTAGGAATGCCATTTGCCAATTTGTTAAGAGTGGGAATAACCATGTAATGTAAATGACCATATCTTCTATGCCATAGTTCAATGGGATTGATTTCCATGTGAACTAGGGCATAGAAGATATGGTCATTTACATTACAAGGTTATTCCCTCTCTCACCAAATTGGTAAATGGCATTGCCAATATTAAAGAAGATTTTGAAGGAATATGCAAGGGGATGTGCCTTAGGAAAGAATACAAGAAAACCATTTACAAGCAGTGAAATAAGGTCTAAAGAAATATTGGAATTCAATACTCTATGTAAACTTCCTTCACAAATTCCAATGACTTGAGCTTAATCGATGCTTGAATCTTTACCCCAATCAAAACCTTTCCATCTACAAAAGCAACTCTATCACCTTTATCTTCTAAGCAAGAAATTGAAAGTAAATTCTTTTTCAAACCTTGAACATATAGTATATTGTTGAGATGTAGCTTTGCTCCATCATCCAACTCTAAAGAAGTTGATCCCAGGCCTTTAACAACATAGCTTTTGTTATCTCTCAATTCCATTGCATGAGAAGATTGTTCTTTTTACAGAGAATGAAGTAGTTTTCTATCTCCTGTGGGTTCAGTGGCCTTGCCTTGTTTGCTATCTCAAGTGTTTTTGAATGGTGGAAGTACTTATATTACCATGAGTTAAAAGTTATGTAGAGTTAATCATTTGTATTGTTTTATCTGCTGAAGTAAAACAATTGTTATCCCACATTCTTGTAATCAAATCCCACTCCCATCTCCGTTGCCTGTGTTTCTGGGCAGTGGAAGTTATGACACAAGCTCAACAGTTAAAGGGAAAAGGTGTCAAAGCATATTTGTTTTTACTTGATAAAAACTCTGTTTTTTTAGATTGTTTTTCCTGTATAACACGGTAATTTCGGGCACAGTTTCCAAACAAATGAGAAAGAATTTTTCAAAACCGAAAGTGGTTTTTGTCCGAAATGGACCCATTTAAAAAAACCTCTCTCGAGTTTCTAAGAGCTATCATGATTTTGGAGTTTCAAAGGCATCAATGGACCCTATTTTTTCAGGAATTCGTGAGGGAAAGACTCATGGATAGTTGTTGACTTGTATGCCACCTCATCAAATTCGACTTAGTGATCCTTATCTCCAACCATGACTCCAACAACATCATGATCTTTAGATGCAGATAAGATTAGGAATTTTTCTATATGCATGTATTTGATAAAGTACAATATTATTTCTAGATTTTGTAATTAAGTTTTGCTAGAAAAATGTTGTAGGTTATGGTCTATTCTATAAAGACAGTTTCTGAAAAATGGAAGAGGGTTGGAACTTTTGAAATATAGCTTCTTTATGCACTCTCTCATTAGATTATAATAAAGCAATCTATGTGAGTAGTTTGCAAAAATTCTTGTGTTACACTTTCTTGTCTGTTTCTTGGTTTAATATTTTCTTCAATGTCTGAATGATAAGTGGATTAAAATTGGAACTTATATTGCTGTGCTCCATTTTCTTTATGTTTCAGATATTTAAATACTTGTTTTTTCACATATATATCACACTGATTTCCTTCACTATCCTCCAACTTTCCTAGAAATTGTCAAAGGAATTGTTACTATCTTGCTTTTGTGATGTTTCTCATTGAACCTGCGATTATATAATGCTGATTAGGCATGGTGAAATTTTCCTACAGTCCAACCAACCTCAGTTTTTCTTAAATAAATCTGGCCATAGACTTATTGCAAACCTTCTACCACTGTGACCTTGGGTAGCTGAGTTTTAGGGAGAGATCCTTCTCCAGGTTGAAGGGCCAGCTTTCAACCTCAAAGCGGTTTGAGGTTACCTTAGAGTTTTTCCTGCAGTCAGGGTTTTCTTTAAGTGATAACACCCTGGGAAAACCCACTTGGGGGAAAAACCCAACAACCTTTTCCTTAGATAAATTCTTCAGTTCAATAAGAGATACACCTAATATTGCTAGTCAACTATGATGGTCAAATTGACCAACAATGCTATGGTCAAACTTGGTCAAAACATCCCTCTTGTCAAGTGACTCTTTTGCCCAACAACTTCGACCCCCTTTGATCTGCCCAAGATGAATTTCAACCTCCTAGAATATGCCTAGAAACTTGTCTATGCTAATCTGCCCAAAATTTTGGCCTTGTTGCTTAGAAGTTCGACCTATTGCCCATAATATATCCATAAAGTCACACGTGCGAAGTCAAGGAAAGAGAGAGAAATGCTAGAATGAATTCGTCCTACTTTGTCCTTCTTCTTCGCTAAGATGGCCAAAATATCTCGTCTTGTGAGAGGTTGAAAGGTGCCTTGCGGAGGAGGTCGAGTGCTCTATATATAGTGTTTTGTCTATTCAAATGGGTGTCTCTTCACTAGGGCCGACTTGACTTGAAGGAGAGTCCTAATCAATAAAATGACGTGAAGAACATGTCTTACAATTTCATTATTGTAGGAATTTACAGAGTAAATTCCTTAGGTAAAACACCAAAGGACATCGTTCACAAATAGATCACAAATCAGTACACAAGTATTCTTGACGTGGTTAAAACCCTCAAAGAGGGAAACAATCCACGACCTTAGCCAATGCGGCCACTTCAAGCAATTTATTAATGTAAAAGAAAGAAAATTTACATAAGCTTCTCTCATAAACGGTCACTATAAATGACCCTCCATACTCTTTAAATAAAGATCATGGACCAATCGGGTGTTAAGCCATGGATCAAGTGTTGGTAATACCATGGAGAGAATGAACTGTCAGATCACTTCATGTCTAGAACATATCGTGACCGTCGGATTGTAAGTTACAAAAAGTACATACTAAAGAAACACACTTTACCTAACTATACACTAGACCAAGTTATACTTAATTATTTCCTATGTGTCGGAATATCCTAACATCTCCGCTTAAGAACAACTTGGGATAGGATTGAAGGATGTACAAAGATGACACAATAGGAGAAGGAAGGAGGCATTAGAGCATATCCTCTTTTAGTGACAACTTCTTGAACTCCAACAAAAAAAATGAAGTTTAGTAAACTTCGCCTCTGTGAGAGCCTTTCTAAAGATGTCTGCAACTTGATCATCGGTTGAACAATATTGCATTTCAAGAACATGGTCATGAATGAGCTTTTTGATGAAGTGCATGTGTAGTTCAATGTATTTCCTGCGCTGATGTTGGACTGGATCTTTGCTTAGTTGAATGGCACTTTGATTATCATGCCAAAGTGTAGTCAAATGCTGCTGTTGAAAACCAAACTTTGACAGGATTTGATGAAGCCACAGGGCTTCCTTACTAGCTTCAATGACACCATGATACTCTGCTTTTGTTGCAGAAACATAAATGGCTCTTTGTTTCTTGCAAGCCCATGCAATAGGTCCAGAACCAAGAGTGAAGACATAACCTGCAGTGGACTTCCGATCGTTAGTGTCACCAGCGCAATCATAATCAGTGAAACCAACCATAGAGGAGATGCTTTTGCACTGTAATGAATTCCAAACTGAACTGTACCTTGAACATACTGAAGTATTCTTTTAGCTACTTTGCAATTACTTTCATGTGTGTTTTGCATAAACCGAGCAACAAGGTCAACAACAAAGGAAAGGTCAGGACGGGTATGGGTCAAATACAAAAGTTTTCCAACAAGTTGATGGTATAAGGTAGCATCAAATTCAGGGGAAGTACAAGTGACTGAAAATTTGGCTCCAGATTGAAAAGGAGAAGGGGCTGGCTTACAGTCTTCCATGTGAAAATGGCGTAGAAGATCAGAGGCATACTTGGACTGGAAAAGGGCCTTCTTTGGATTGCAAGACTTGAAGACCAAGAAAATAATGCAAGTGTCCTAAGTCTATCATTTCAAATTTCTTTTTAAGGCTGGATTTCACATGGTTTATAAGGTTGCAATAACTACGAGTAAGGATAAGATCATCAACATAGAGAACAAGAATGATAAGAGACTTACCCACTTTTTTGGTGTAGATAGTATTGTCAGAATGACACCTAGAAAAACCTGTGTTTAAAAGAAAGCTATCCCTTTTGGCATACCAAGCCCGAGGGGCTTGCTTGAGACAATAAAGGGATTTCTTAAGCCGATATACAAGGGCTTGAGTCTGTTTGTATAAAGCTAGGAGGTTGTTCCATATATATTTCTTCATGCAAGCCCCCATGCAAGAAGGCGGATTTTTAACATCCATCTGATGGACTTTCCATTTGAAAGAGGCATCAAGGGAAAGAATAAGGCGGATAGAGTTCATTTTGGCAACAAGGGAGAAGGTTTCAGTATAGTCAATGTCTTCAACTTGTGAAAGACCCTTAGCAACAAGACGAGCTTTATGTTTATCAAATTTTCCATCTGGTCCAAACTTGGTTCTGTAAACCCATTTGCATCTAATAAGTTTTCGTCCCTTTGGAAGAGGAACAAGGTCCCATGTATCATTTGCCAATAATGAACGATATTCTTCATTCATAGTTGCATCCCAATTTGGATGGCTTGAAGCTTCTGCGAAGGTGTCAGGGTCATAATTTGATGAAGCTTGAGCCAATAAAGAAGAGGCTCTATCGAACTGAGAATGTGTATGACATTGATGTGTAGGATCACCTGCAAGAGCACCTGGTGCATCCCGAGTAGCGCAGAGCCATTTTGGAAGTTGAGGAGATGAAGGAGGATCCCGAGAAGGTGGGGGAGGATTGTCATCCTCGTTGTCATCATCTGAAGAAGGAATATTTTTAGAAGTAGAAGGGATAGAGAGAGGTGGCACATCCACTGAACTAGGCTCGTAGGCCGATATATTTTCAACAAATTTTACATCTCTCATAATGATAACATTTTTGGATTTAGGTTGAAGAAGTCTATATCCTTTGACATTTTCAGAAAATCCAACAAAAATACATTTTTCACTCTTAGGTTCTAACTTCTAAGGCTTTATGTTTTTCATCTGGAATATGGGCCCATGCTTCACTTCCAAAAGCACAAAAGTGACTTACATCTCATTTAATTGAGCTCCATGCTTCTTCTGGAGTGATATTCTTTAAAACCTTAGTAGGAGTGCGATTTACTATGTAATTTGCACAGTTAATTGCTTCTGCCAAAAAATTAAGACTAAGTCCTTTAGATTGAAGCATACAATTAGCCATTTCCTTTAAGGTGCGATTCTTCCTTCCAGCTACACCATTTTGCTGTGGAGTATATGGAATAGTATGTTGTAATTGAATTCCATGCTCAATGCAAAAGTTGATGAATTTGTTGTTAACATATTCTCTGCCATTACCAGATCTTAGCTTAAGAATTTGATATCTGGATTGTTTCTCAACAAAGGCCTTAAAGGCCAAGAACATGTTAAAGACTTCACTCTTGAGTTTTAAGAAGTATGCCCAAGTGCGTTTGGAGAAATCATCAATGAGTTAAGAAATACTTGTAGCTAGAGAATGAAATAACTAGAAGTGGAACACATAAATCACTATGCACAAGCTGTAACGGGGCTGAGGCGTGCCAAGAGGCATGTTTTTCAAAACTATCCCGATGATGTTTTCTAAGTACACATTCGATACAAACACCATCTCTGCAAGATACCATAGGAAGACCTGTCACCATATTTTCTTTACATAGATTTTGAAGGGAGTGATAGTTTAAGTGATCAAATCGCTCATGCAAAGTTTGCTCACTTCATTATTATGAGCAACAAATATTGAGGGAAGAGTTGATAATCCAAAGTTGTTAAACGTATACAACCTTGTAGAATCATTAGCAATGCCAGTAGCACACATCTGGAACAAACATCATCTCTGCAAGATACCATAGGAAGACTTGTCACTATATTTTCTTTACATAGATTTTGAAGGGAGTGATAGTTTAAGTGACCAAATCGCTCATGCCAAAGTTTGCTCACTTCATTATTATGAGCAACAAATACCGAGGGAAGAGTTCATAACCCAAAGTTGTTAAATGTATACAATCTTGTAGAATCATCAACAATGCCAGTAGCTAAAATCTATTTAGGATCTCTTAGGTCCTTAATTACAACATAATGAGGTGAAAATTCAACGGTTTTACCTTCACCTGAACAGTGTTTTAAAACTCCGACTCCGACTCCGACTCGGCCGAGGGTCGACT
>APFE031321821.1:332740-364371 GCA_000404065.3 Pinus taeda
GAAACCACTCTCAAACATCCTGAGTCATTTCATGGTAATGTTAAAAATTTAAGTAAAAGGATGAAAATGAAGATTAACATTACCATGAAATTTGAATAGCATATCAATAGTAGAGAGCATTTGAGTGTGTTAAATAGGGTTTGGGAGGGGGAAATGGACCCCAAATAACATTTAGCTAATTCATAAAACACATTGGAGTCCAAACCAATCAGCAAACACTTTAAAATTTCATTAAAAAAATGTTAAATCGCTGTTTTGGATGGGGTTACGGGCCGCTATTTATGACTCGGTCGAGTCAATATGGAAACGACCGAGTTGGCAGAGTCAACCAGGACTCGGTCAATTGAACCGTTTCTTCAACCGAGTCACAGTTTTGGCCAATGAAATGGATCAACTCGGCCGTTTCCATTTCGAATCGGCCAAATTCTAAAACTATGCACCTGAATGAGTTATCTGATATACAGATAGAAGGTTGCAGGATAAGGTAGGAACACATAATACATCATTAAATTGGCCATTGTCTAGATGAATAGTTCCAGTCCCTACAACACTAAGAGTTCTATTATCACCAACATATATATGTTTGGTGTTACAATCATTTAAAGAAGAAAACATGGCTTTGTTTTTGGCCATGTGATAAGAAGCTCCAGAATCAATGAGTCACTCATGAGAATGAGATGAAGATACATTTAGTGCATAACGAAACCGAGATGCTTGACAACCATATGTAGAAAGTGCTATTCTTGAAGTTGAAGAGTGCTCCAAATGGATGTTATGCTTCTTCATTGCTGCTTCCAAGGCTTCCATCTTCTTAAAGCATTTGGATTCTAGGTGGCCATCACAATTACAAAAGTTACAATGTCTATCAGTCTTCTTCCCTTTGTTTTTAGTTGCCTTATCATTTTGTTAAGTTGATTTTTCATTGTGAGACTGAAATTTCTTAGGACGCTTGTTTGGTTTAGGTCCTAGGACCATTCTTTTTAGGGTGCTGTTTCTTAGGATTCTTTGAACTTGTTTGCTGCTGGGTTGCTAAGGCTTTCTTAGAAGAGTTTTCAGTATTAAGAAGACCAAGATGTAGGAGTTTTTCTTGCTCTCTTATTAAAGAATCACAAAAGACATCAAAAGAGAGGGACTTGTAGTCTTGTCCTTGAGAAATAAAGACTTCTCTAGTAGAATGGAAGGTGGAAATAAACACAGAGTAGGCTGGTCCTAACTTAGTAAGAATATAATAGATAAGGCTACCATCTTCTTTCTTAACCTTAACATATTCCAAGAGAAGTCTAAGGGTCTTGAACTTGGACAAAAATCTTCAATGGATGGGTCCAGCATAAGCAACTCATGTTCGAGTTGATGGGCTTTAATTTCATTTTTAATTCTAAAAACTTTATTGAGTTGTTTCATTGCTTCATCAAGGGTATCAATTTTTGTGATATGGAATCTAAGGTTTGGAGAAATAGACATCCCTATCAACCCACGTGCTTGATCTTGCTTTTTTTCCCATTTGGCTCGATTATCTTCATCTTTAGGTTTAGACTCTTGGCTTGAGGCTATTCTATAAAGACATTTACTTCTAAGTAAATCCACAATGTAGGATAACCATTGGAAGTAGTTGGTGCCGTCAAGAATAACTAGGTATGGACTTTTCATTTTAAAAGAAACTGAAGCTGTAGATGTTGAAACTAAGTGTTCCAATGGAAAGATCTTAAAAAATTAGGCCGATTAAAAAAACGGCTCTAAAAACGACTTCTGGATGAAGAAGTTATGGTTTTTTTAAGAAAAGTTGTTGAAGATGTCGACAAACCACGTGAATGTTGGGAAGTGAATGATAATGTTATATTTAAAAAAAATACCTCTCCCTTCCCCCCGCCTCCCCCTCCTTTCCAAACTTAATCTAATTAGCTCACTTAAAGAAAAAAGGATTACCTTATGTGACCCACTTTTACAATTAAATGAAAGTCATTTTTACAATGGTAATTTATGAACTATTCGCTAAATTGCAACTTAAATAAAAGATAAAGTGACTTTAGAATTATAAGTGACTCACTTTTTATAATGTTGAGAACACTTTTACATAAAAGTAACTTTAAAAACATAAGTTACATGTGATTTTTGAAAAAGTAACTCAGCAAAAGGAAAGACTTGAACCCAGGACCTCTATTTTCATAAAGTAATTTTAGACAAAGTTAGCTAGTTTAAAAGGTTAGTAATTTTTGGAAAGGAAGAATGAGTTTTTTTGTTTTAGCTCACTGAAGCTTTGGGGTGCGTGATTACTTCAAAAACCCTTTTTTGCCTACAAAACAAAAAAAACAACCACAAAAACCAAACGAATAAGCAAAAGTATCCAAGCCTTACGGCTTTCAGATTTGGCCTAAAACTATATATTTTCCTCTATGTTTTTGATTTTCTGAGATCACACTAAGGCGTAACGAAAAAGAGCGTATGCATGGGAAAAATCCTTTCTTTCGGTTTTTAGTTTGCCCAGATCGCACAGAGTCACAGGGCGAAGAGCATACGCAGAAATGAAAGGTATAGATCCGGTAATAAAAAAAATTGATGACTATAAACTGAAATAAACAGAGGATTAAATAACTATAACTGCAAAAAAAGACTATATACCTCCAGATCTTAAAAATGTTGTAGCTAGGGCTACCATAAACATTTTAGGGAGAAACAAAAGGGGTTCCTTACTGGAACATATGCTCCTAACACAATAGATCAGTCTTCTTGGCCTGAAAGCAGTCATAATTAGTAGATCTAGGAAACGATAGTCGAATGGAGTTGTACCGGCTTCGAATTTGGATCACCAACGGATACGGTCCTCAAATACATCTGATACCATGTAGGAATTTGCAAGGTAAGTTCCTTAGATAGAACACCAAAGGACACCACTCACAAACAGATCTCAAATCAGTACACCAATATTCTTGACGTGGTTAAAACCCTCAAAGAGGGAAACAATCCATGGCTTGAGCCAACACGACCACTTCAGGCAATTTATTAATGTAAAAGAAAGAAAATTTATATAAGCTTCTCTCATAAATGGTCACCTAACAAATGACCCTCCATGCTCTTTAAATAGAGATCATGGACCAATTGGGTGTTAAGCCACTGATCAAGTGTCGGTAATACCGAGGAGAGAATGAACCGTCAGATCACTTCATGTCTAGAACATATCGTGACCGTTGGATTCTAAATTACACAAAGTACATACTAAAGAAACACATTTTACCTAACTACACACTAGACCAAGTTATACTTAATTATTTCTTATATGTCGGAATATCCTAACAATTATAAATTTCATGAGCTAAAATATTAATTATGAAGACCAACCATAGCTACAAAAGTCAACAAGGTCCTATCGGTTTTGTGGTCAAACTGGTCTGATTCGAGTCCTGGAACTAGAAATGGCTGGATCAGTATCAAATCAGTCTTGTTTAAGTGAACTAGTCGGTTTTGTACTAAACCGACCAATTTTGTACCAAATCGACAAGTTTTGTACTGAATCGACCAGTTTCGTTCTATGTAACCAAGGGCATTCCAAACACAATTAAAAAAGAGCAAGAATTTTTCTATGGGGCATCCTAATATTCAATCCTGTGGCCCTACCTGTGATAATTCCATCATTGCAACAACTGATTTACTTTACCTACTTATTTTCCAATAAGTTATTTATGAAATTCCTTCAATAAACATTAAAATAAATTCAGCTGCAGATATCACACCATAATACAAAAACAAACACATGCACAAGAATCAACACGTCGACACAGATATTTTGGACAACAGTCCCCAGAAAAACTCAATGTGGGAAAACCGGTGCAGCAAGGGAGGATTTTATTATTCAACAATTCTTCAGTACAACAGGGTGTCAAACTGGCTTACCCAACAGAGAGAAAAATTCTCCAGCACTTCTCCCAGTCTTAGCGTCAGCCTAGTTGACCTTTGCATACCTCCCAGGCACTCTGCGTGAGCTCCTGCCTCTCTGTGTCAGCACTGGGCCTCTTTGCGTCACCCACGCAGGCCCTCCACTGACTGCGCAGTCTGTTGCTGCCTCTCCAACCTCTGTGTTGGTCTTCCGGTGCTGCTCCCGACTCTCTGTTCCATACTTGCTGCCTTCTGCTGCTCTCCAGACCACTAGTTCGAATTTCTCAGCTAACCCCGGTCCAGAAATCGAATTGACTGGTTTCCCTCAATGTGTCTTCCAGCTGACTCTCAAGCCTCTTCTTATACTTTCCTCGTCGGTCCATCAACGACTGAAATTAAATATCTAATCAATGGCTAAGATTAGATTTGTCTTGATCCATGATTTTTTGGACCCTTCTAACCCAGTTTTTTATTAATACCCATTAATATTTTAATTTTCCTAAGTTTAGACTTAGGAACTCCATTAAAAATATTATTTTAATATCTCCCAAACTGGTTAGAATCTGGCCAACCCATTTCTGGGTCTTGGAGATCTCATGTGCTTTAGCCTCTCCACCAATTTTGATGGCTAGAGCACATCCAATGCTACCCCAAATCAACAATCCCTCTTAGCAAGAACTATGCTCTAGTAATACTCTTCACTGAGTATCACCCTGATCATCCATCATCGGTCCTTGTGCTGATGCTAGGCCTCCCTGCCCAACATTCTCTGCACTGCTGCCCATGGTCTTGCCACTGCCACTGCTGCATTTGTATGGTAGCTCCCTCTGCATCTGTGCTGTTGCTGGTCCTTTCTTCCAACAATGCATTTGCACTGCAACTCCCTCTGCCACGTTGCACTGTGTTACACTTGACTGCTATTGCACTGCAACATCACCCCCATTTCTACTATTGAAACAGATTCTTTATCATCCCCATATTTTCTTTGAAATAATCAAACTTTGTTCTTCCAAGGGCCTTGGTGAGGATGTCTGCCACTTGTTCTCCTGCAGGAGTGTAGCTCAACTGTACAGCTCCTCGTTGGACACAGTCTCTGACAAAGTGACACCGGATATCAATATGCTTTGACCGATCATGAAACATTGGATTCTTTGAGAGCTTGATGCAACTCTGATTATCACACATGATCTTGGTCGCCTCCATTTTTCTTCGGAATAGGTTCACAAGCAGTTTTTTGAGTCATATGGCCTCACATGAAGCTATACTCGCCGCCATATATTCTGCCTCAAATGAGCTCAGAGCCACGAACTTTTGTTTCCTACTGCACCAGGAGGTTATTCCTGATCGAATGTTGAAACAATACCTAAAGGTACTTTTCTGATCCACTGAACTTCCTGCCCAATCTGCATCAGTAAATCCACTCAATCTGATATCCTTGCTCCTGGTGTACAAGAGTCCATAATCGACTGTTCCCTGTAAATACTTGAGAACATGTTTGGTTGCTGCCCAGTGTGCCCTCTTCGGTTCCACCATGAACTGAATGAGGGTGTTGACAGCATAGCAAATGTCTAGCCTGGTATTGACCAGAGACATCAGGGACCCTATGAGCTGCCTATATAAGGTGGGATTGACATCCTTGTCTTTTGATGCATCATTTTTTTTCCAGTTGGTGATCGTTGGAGTAGCCATGGGTCTACAGTCCTCCATCCTAAATCTCTTCAGGATTTCTGTAGCATATCTCCCTTGCCCAAGGAAGATCTCTCCCTTTTGCTGCCAAACTTCCAACCCTAGGAAGTAATGCATTCGTCTGAAATCCTTTATATCGAATTTTGTGGCTAGATTCTTCTTGCAGTCCCCGATGAGCCTGAATGATCATGTCAGAAAGAGATCATCCACATACAATACTAAGATTAGTGGCTCATTCTCTACAACCAGATAGTAGAGATTTGGATCTGTGTCAAGATTTGGATCTGTGTCACTCTTGACAAATCCCATCTTTTGCAAGTAGCCATCGATTCGACCATACCATGCTTTAGGTGCCTGTTTTAGCCCATACTAGGCTTTCTTCAACTTGCATACATGAGACTTCTTCTCATGTGTCTCTAAGCCCTTTGGTTGTTCAATGTATACCTCTTCTTATATCACCTTATTCAGAAATGCTATTTTGACATCCATCTGATGAATTTCCCACCCCATCTGTGCTACAAGAGATATCATGGTTCTAATAGACATATACCTGGCCATTGGGGCGAAGGTCTATTCGTAGTCAATTCCTTCTTTCTAAGCATACCCCTTAGCCACAAACCTAACTTTATATTTCTCTACACTGCCATCTGTAGCGTATTTGATCTTGTAGATCCATCTTGAACCTACCACTGATCTATCTTGAGCCCTTGGCACTACCTCTCAGACATCGTTCACCATTATGGAGTTGTACTCCTCTACCATCGCATCTAGCCAAACTTGATGTTGAGCTACCTTTTGGAAACTGGCAAGCTCCCCATCCCGAGCTACAAATGCCTGATATCTATTTGACTGTTTTCGGTCCCTCTTATTGTTTCTTGGCACACTGATGAAGTCCTCTGCATGTTGCAGAATCTGATGAAGTTCCTTGCTAGTTCTTCCTTTGCTAGTAGGTGCTTTTGTTAGCTCCTCCTCATCTTGTGAATCTTCCTGACCCAAGGAAGAATTCTTTACTTCCGTTGGTTGAAGAGGTTTAACCAACGACTCCTCTTTTGACTGCTCCTTGAAAGGCATTTCACGAGATTTTCTGAAAGCCCTGTCCTCCATGAACTTCACATCTCGTCGAACCACTACCTTCCTGCTTCCTGGAAGATAGATTTTGTATGCCTTAGCGTTCTCGCTATATCCCACAAGATACCCTTTTTCCGTAGTTTGATCCAGCTTTTTCCTCTTTTCCTCGGGTATGCGGCAATATGCTAAACTCCCAAATATCCTGAAATGACCGAGTTTAGGTGTTTTCCCAGTGAAAACTTTCTCTAGAGTAATCTTGCCCAATGCCCGATGAGGAGTCCTGTTTTGAACATAGACTGTTGTGTTGCATGCTTCCGCCCACAGAAATTTTGGCTTATCCTGATCATACATCATGGCTCTAGCTGCTTCTACAATAGTCCTGTTTTTTCTTTCTGCTACTCCATTCTGCTTTGGATTGTAAGGAGTTTTCCACTTTCTTTTGATGCCGTCTTTAGCGCAAAAATTAGTGAAGTACTTATCGACATACTCTCCACCATTATCTAAGCGCAAAACTTTTAGTTTCTTTCCAGTCAGATTCTCTACCAGAGCATTGAACTCTTTGAATCGATAGAAAACCTCGTCCTTGGTTTTCAGAAAATAAATCCAAGGTTTCCTTGAGTGGTCATCAATGAAAGTAAGGAAGTACTCGGCACCACTAAGAGCTTTAGTGGACATAGGTTCGCAGATATCTGAGTGTATCAATCTCAGTACACTGTTGGCCTTGTTTTTACTTCTAGGAAATGCTGCTTTGGCATACTTGCTTAGAGCACATCCTCTGCATACATCATCTCATTCCGTACTAAGATCCGAAACTCTTGTTACAGTGCTCCTAAGAATTCTCAGAGCCCCATGGTGCAAATGCCCCATTCTTCAATGCCATAGTTCATTCAAATCTTTGTCTCCATGACTACCTATTAGTGCCATTGGTGATTCTAGTTGTAGTCTATACAACCTCTTACTTTTGATCCCGATCTGCACTTTATTTTTCCAGCTCGGGTGTTTGACGTATACTTTATCCTTGATGAAGACGACGTCATAGCCTTTGCCTTGAAGTTGTGACACAGAAAGTAAGTTCATGCCCAATCCTGGTACATGCAACACATTGGTAGCATGAAACCGCTCTCTCCTGATTCTGTTTGAAAAACTATGGTACCCCTCCCTACTGGAGCACACTTTGCCTTGTTCCCCATGGTGATCTGAAAGTTCATCTTCTCCTCCTGATAATCTAAGAAACATTCCCGAATTCCCGTCATATGCCAAGAGGCTCCATTGTTTATATAATATACCTCTGATGATGCAGAACTAGTCATACAAGCCACTTCTTCTTCCAGCCTAGAAGCCAACATAGAGAAATCAAAATCACTTTCTCTTGTGCAATTTTCTAAAAATCTGTGCGAGTCTCCTGATGTAGATGCCTCTGCATCATTGTCTCGACCCATAATTGATTTTCCTTTCCTGTCTCTAGTTATTTGCTCTGATACCATGTGAAAATTCTATCACTGCAACAACTGATTTACTGTACCTACTTATTTTCCAATAAGTTATTTATGGAATTCTTTACAGAAAGTAAGTTCATGCCCAATCCTGGTACATGCAACACATTGGTAGCATGAAACCGCTCTCTCCTGATTCTGTTTGAAAAACTATGGTACCCCTCCCTACTGGAGCACACTTTGCCTTGTTCCCCATGGTGATTTGAAAGTTCATCTTCTCCTCCCAATAATTTGAGAAACATTCCCGAATTCCCGTCATATGCCAAGAGGCTCCATTGTTTATATAACATACCTCTGATGATGCAGAACTAGTCATACAAGCCACTTCTTCTTCCAGCCTGGAAGCCAACATAGAGAAATCAAAATCACTTTCTCTTGTGCAATTTTCTAAAAATATGTGCGAGTCTCCTGATGTAGATGCCTCTGCATCATTGTCTCGACCCATAATTGATTTTCCTTTCCTGTCTCTGGTTATTTGCTCTGATACCATGTGAAAATTCTATCACTGCAACAACTGATTTACTGTACCTACTTATTTTCCAATAAGTTATTTATAGAATTCTTTTAATAAACATTAAAATAAATTCAGCTGCAGATATCACACAATAATACAAAAACAAACACATGCACAAGAATCAACACATTGACACAGACATTTTGGACAACAGTCCCCGGAAAAACCCAATGTGGGAAAACCGGTGCAACAAGGGAGGATTTTATTATTCAACAATTCTTTAGTACAACAGGGTGACAAATTGGCTTACCCAAGAGAGAGAAAAATTCTCCAGCACTTCTCCCAATATCAGCGTCAGCCTGGCTGACCTCTGCGTACCTCCCAGACACTTTGCGTCAGCTCTTGCCTCTTTGTGTCAGCACTAGGCCTCTGCATCACCCATGCAAGCCCTCCAGTGATTGCACAGTCTGTTGTTGCCTCTGCGTCTTCCTCTCCAACCTCTATGCTGGTCTTCTGGTGCTGCTCCCGACTCTCTATTCCGTACTTGCTGCCTCCTGCTGCTCTTCAAACCACTAGTTCGAATTTCTCAGCTAACCCCGCTCCAAAAATCGAACTGACTGGTCTCCCTTAGTGTGTCTTCTAACTGACCCTCAAGCCTCTTCTTATACTTTTCTCGTTGGTCCATCAATGACTGAGATTAAATCTCTATTCAATGACTAAGATTAGATTTGTCTTGATCCATGACTTTTGGACCCTTCTAACCCAGTTTTATATTAATACCCATTAATATTTTATTTTTCCTAAGTTTAAAATTAGGAACTCTATTAAAAATATTAATTATTTTAATATCTCCCAAACCTTAGAATCTGCCCAAACCATTTCTGGGTCTTGGAGATCTCATGTGCTTTAGACTCTCCACCAATTTTCATGGTTAGAGCACATCTGATGCTATCCCAAATCAACACTACCATTGTTATGCAATTAATGATAATGTTTGCCATTCTCCTTTATTATTTCATTTTCATCCTTTTACTTAAGTTTTAACATTACCATTAATTGCCTCGGGATGTTTGAGAGTGGTTTTGGCTTCATTATATTTCACATGGAGATAGTATTTTAAATCCATTCAAAATCCAATGGACTTAACAATTTTCCGGCTTTTAGGATTGGCGGGATTGTAATGTTTCCATTGGATTAGGTCGTGTATGAGGGTATTGAACGAGTAGTTAATCAAGAGTGCCGAACCCTCTATGTACCTTGTTATTAGTGGCATTGATTGTTGAACTCCTCTATCATGACCCTAGTAAAATGTACCCATCACTCAAACAAAATATTGGTTTGACATTTGAAGCTTTTTCTATCTTATTTTAATGCTTAAAGGGTGATATTGTTGATGAAGATCCCAATATAGGCAATGATTTTGATCATATGTAGGTATTTGTTGTAGCACAATTTTTTATTTTTGACACTAGAGGCCATCAAGAGCCTCTTTGTTGATGTATTTTTGGTTTAGAAATGTATTACACTAAGTGCTATTTTGGTTGTATGTACTCTTATTTTATATATAAATGATAACTTTTGCATATTTGTGTATAAGTGGTTTGGATTCATATGGATGCACACGAATAATATTATTATATATATATATATATTTATATATATATATATATATGTTTTTCTTTAAATCTTAATATTTTGTGTTTTTGGTTGACCGATTTTTTGGTCCCTTTTTTTGGTTGACTTTGATGATATGTAGGTATTTGTTGTAGCACCTCTTTTTTTGACACTAGAAGTCATCTTAAATGAGAACTATTGCACGTTTGTGTATAAATGGTTTGGATTCATATGGATCGGTGTTGCACATATCATGATAATATCAGAATTATCGCGATATTATCGTCAAAAACCACCTTGCCTAATTATTTCTGGTATTTATCACAATAAATTACCTGAATTGAAATTATTGTGATAAATTCAATTTATCGCAATAATTTAGGTAATTATCACGATAATTTTGAAATTATTGCATTGCTCTGTCAATTTCAACTTATTAATAATTTTTTTTATTTTTCTTTTGACCCAAAATTTTTGAAAGTGAGTTAGGGGATTGAGTTGTGAGGATACTTTGACTATCTCCATCAAGCAAACAAGGGGAGATCTATTGTTTTCATTTCCCATGAGTCACCTCATGAGATACATAACCTAGTAGTTAATGGTAATATTAAATTTCTTAAAGTAAAAGGATGAAAATAAAAGATAAACGAAAATGTCACCTTTACTTAAATTTTTAACATTACCATTAATTGACTCAGGATGTTTGAGAGTGGTTTTGACCTCATTGGATTTCATATGGGAAAGTAGAATTTTAGATCCCAGTCAAACTCCAATAGACTTAACATTGTTTAGGATTTCAAGATTGGCGGGATTGCAATGTTTCTATTACATTATATGATGTACAAGGGTATGGAACTAACATTTAATCAACATCACCAAATCCTCTATGTATCTCAATTTTGGTGGCATTGATTGTTGATCTCCTCCTTCATGACTGTAGTATTAATGTAGACTTAACTCAATTATTCATGACCCTAGTAAAAATGTACACTTCACTCAAGAAAAATCATTGATTAGGTTATTAAGCTTTTTCTATCATATTTTTATGCTCAAAGGGTGATCTTGATGAAGAGGATCCCAATATAGGCAATGGTTTTGATGTTATGTATCTATTTGTTGTAGCATGATTTTCTTTAGATTTCATAGGCCATTTAGATTCTCTCTATTTGATCCTTTCTGATTCAATGATGGCTTGCACTAGGTGATATTTTGGTTATATGCACCCTTGCTATATACATGATAAATTTTGCATATTTGTGTATAATAACTTGTATTCATATAGATGCACATGAATTGTATGCTTTTTTTTCAAAATTTGAATTTTATGTAGTTTTTGGTTGACCTATCTTTTGGTACAATTGAGAATGTTATGGTTATTTTCCATCAAGCAAACGAAGGGAAATTTGTTGTTTTCATTGCCATGATTCATCTCATGAGATACATTTATTTTTGTTTTGGTATGATTTTGTATCATTCTATTAGATCTTATGACTTAGGACAAATATCATATTTCAATATCGAAGTCTGATATATCACTTGACATCTTATATGTCGATTTTATTTTCATATTTATGTAGCAATGTGTTTGTTTGATGTTGATATTGTTTTAGAAGTTAAATCATTGAGAAAAAATGATTATTTTTTGTATTTTTTAAAGTTTCCTGACAATTTCCGATATTTTCCCCAATATTGCTGATAATTTAATTTTTGGATCCTCGGCGATAAATTGCAAATAACAATAAATTTAACATTGATATGGATGCACATGAATATATATGTTTTTCTTTAAAATTTGAATATTTTATGGGTTTTTGTTTCACTGGTTTTTTGGTCCAGTTTTTGGTTGACTTTAATGATATGTAGGTATTTGTTGTAGGCTGTAGCACGATTCTTTTGTGACACTACAGGCCGTCTAGAGCCTCTTTGTTGATGTATTTGTGGTTTAGAAATGTATTGCATTAAGTGCTATTTTGGTTATATGCACTCTTATTTGATATATAAATGAAAACTTTTGCATATTTGTGAATAAATGGTTTGGATACATATGGATGCACATGAATGTATATGTTTTTCTTTAAAATATGGATATTTTGTGTGTTTTTGATTGCTCGGTTTTTTTGTTCCGGTTTTTTTACTTGTTCTGGTCTGGTTCTGATTGGTTCAGGGGGTTTTCCGGTTCAATCACTGGTTCGGTTCTGATAACATTGGTCATAATTGATGTGTTTATGACTTTGAAGACATGCTTGATCCCACGTAAACCTTTCAGAGAAAAAATCTAAGTAGGTCCTTATTCCATTGATATTATATTTTTAATTCTATAATAAAAAATGTTAACTTTAAATATGTTTTTAAATTTTTAAAAATTATTATATTTTTTGGACATGGCGTATCCCCGCCATATCCAGATCCTGGATTTTCAAAAATCTAGTTGATCCAGGTTCAAATCGGTATCCATATCCGTATCTTGTTAACTTAGCTTCAAAGTATTACGAGTATACTGGCCAGCAAATTTCTACACAATGTACCCTTATCAGTTTATTCGTTGTGGTTTCTGGAATGTCCCTTTCATTTTAACTTGTTCATTTCAAAATGTTGGTCTTTCTTACTTAAAATATCAAAATATCTGACCTTTATATGGGACCGTAGGTATTGTGTGATAATCAGAGCTTTTTTAGCCTTTTTTTCTGTAGATCAAGTTGTCAATCTGTGTTTTTAACAAAATCTATGTATGAGAACAAGAGTTTAACATGACTTTTATTCTTCTAGTTACTCCGCCTTGTGATGGTCAGAGGAAATGGAGTAGAGGATGTTAACACAGTCCCACAAGCTGTTCTGACATATGCTATGGAGCTCAAACCTTACATTGAGGAGCCTGCACCTCGTGCAGTTCCTTCATTGACAGTCAATGTCTTTGACCTACGACCAAGGGTGCGGCATGATTTTGTCTTCTCTAGCAGGGACGCAGTGGATGCCTATTGGAAAACTCTTGAATATTGTTTCTGTGCTGCAGAGCCAGCTGTTGCATCACGTGCTTTTCCTGGATCTACTGTACCTGAGGTATAAACACATGCTTTCTGGCTTAGGACTCACTCTCTTTATTAAATGAAGATGAAATTTTATTCACCATTGAAAATTCTGTGGTTATGGGATTTTAGTTAGAATTCTTTGAGATTAACAAGGAGTTTTAATGCTCTCAACAGTTTGAAGTCATTTTTGTTGTAGCATGTATATGGTATGGCTATTGAGACTCGAGCATGTAACTTTTTGTCTTCAGATTTTTGTACAGCGTTCATGGACATCTGTTCGGGTTATGAGTGTTGAGCAACGCACGGAGTTACTCAAACGTGTTGCAAATGATGATCTCCAAAAGCGTATGCCATTCAAGGAGTGTGTCAAGATTGCCAAGGATCTAAACCTTACATTGGAACAGGTTAGCTTTGACCTACATTTTGATGCTGATTTGACATAATATGGTGCTGTTTGTTGCAGATGCTAGATTGTTAAATTGTTTCTTTACTCATGATGTGACTTGAAGATTCTTAGTGTTTACTGACCAGTGGTCATGGTTTGTGTGTGCTAGACTCACATCACTTCAACGCACAATGCATGAACACATTACATTTACTCTCTGTTTTGCATACAATCATTTAATGTTTCCAACTCATCCGTTTCCAAGATTTTTGAAATTGTACTAAATCTTTGCGATGTTCAGGTGACTTGTTTTGACATTAGTATTTGAATTGTCCTGGTATTATTTGATAACTGATCTTGTTACAGGTTCTGAGGGTATCTTATGAGAAAAATAGGAAAGCTCGTCTATTGCAGAAGGAGGCAATAAAGCCTTCTGATCCTAGGGATGGAATGCAAGCAAGCATCAATAATCAACGGGTTAGTCCTTTGAAGAGAAAGAGGCTTTCTCAGGAGGACACTTCTGAATATGGTAATATAGAAGTTCAATTGAAAAAACCATGTGTTCAGAAGGATAGTTTTTGTGAAGGAGCTGGAAAAGATTTGGATTTCTACAAGGATAACCAAGCTGTGGGAGAAGAACAAAATAATTACAAGAAACCGCATTGTGAGGGAAGCCATGGGGAGGGAGAAGATGAAGATGAAGAAGAAGATGGAAATGAAGACACATTTATTAATCATATTAGTGCTCTGTCCAGGCTGAAGCCTATGCGAAAGAGGCGATTTCCCTGGACTGACAGGTTAGAGAGGTATGCATGACAAAGTGAAGTTTAATGTGGTATTGAAAGGGAGATATCTATAATGCTTTATTTCCATCTTGACCAGATTAACATTCATTTCTGTTTAAACTTGCAGATCTTTGATTACTAGCTATGCAAGATACAGAGCATCCTTGGGGGCTCGATTTCATCGTGTTGATTGGGTTGCAATACCTGGTTTGCCAGCTCCACCAGAGACTTGCCGAAGAAGAATTGCTTCTTTCAAGCATGAACCATCAGTTAGGAAAGCTTTGATGAATCTTTGTACATTGCTTGCCACACGGTATGCAAAGCATCTGCAACAACTGGAAGAGGAGCAACCTCTAGACAATGATAATGCGGGAATCTCAAAAGGTCTTGTAAGATCATTGGCTGGAAGTACTTGTGTTCGTAGTCAGAATGCCTCTGCTAATCCTGGCCAGTTGTATGGCCTGTGGGATGATTTTGAAGAACCAAGTATTGCAGCTGCAGTTGATGAGGTTATGAGATGCAAATCCATGGCTAAGTTAACTATAGTGAAAAGGTCTGGGGGTTCTGCCTCATATGTGACAAAATGGTCTGAGTCTGTTCCATCAAAGAAATTAACTTCCAATGTTCCTATAGATAACGGTGTTGATCCTGCTTGTGGTGTCCAACATGAACATTCTTCTGCAGTGAGTACACATAATGTATCTTCCTCTACATCTACATGTGTGACACTTGAGGTTAATGTGGGATCCACTGGTTGCATGGTGGCTTCCTACTCTACTGATGAGCATCCACCAGGTCGAGTGAATATTGGAGGAGGTAGAACGAGGGCAAATCGTCGTCGAATACCAAAGAAGGTGCAGAAATTGCTTCAGAATGAGGATCTCAGTACTGAAAAACTAGTGCATAAGTCTGTTGCAGTGGCAAATGCCGTGGAACTCATCAAGCTTGTTTTCCTGAACTCCTCAGCAGACACTGAGGTACCCAAGGTGTTAGTGGATACCCTCCGGCGTTATAATGAATTTGATGTCTTTGCAGCCTTCAACTTTCTTAGAGCACATGGACTTGTGGTAAGTGTGTTTGACATTTTCTAGGTTATTTTTTGAGGGTAACAAACAAATAATATATCATCCAAAACTAGAATAAATGTGTAAAAGAAGCCCTACTTTATAGAGAGATTGAAAAGCAGTGAGAGTAACGTTAATCTTGCATCTCACTTTTTATCTGGAAAAAGGATTCTTGGAATCAATTGATTTAGTCAAGCTATGGATAGGAGTGGCATTTTAGTCTATGCTGATTTGCAAAGATGTATGGTGTTTTCTACAGTCATCTTGTTCTCTATAGTTCTTTCTTTTTTATGTTTTGTTTTTGTAAATTGTTTCAATATTCTAAACTGAGAAATCAATGCAGTTAGTTATAATCTTACTGGTTAAATGAACTTTTAAAGCATTATATTGGCAGAAGTTTCTTTATTTGAACAAGTCTGAATGGTTTTTTTTTGTCTCTCTTTGTTGAACATATAGGTGAATAAGTTAACACGATTTGTGAGGTTATATTACTTACTTTTCCGAGGTTTCATACTGGTCCTTCGTCTGTTATCCATTGCATGGAATCTTGTATTTTCTTTAGCTTCACAGAATTGGATTTTATCTTAGCCATTAATTTAGTCAGCCAAATTGTGGTTAAGTGATAAGAAAATTATCATTGCTAAGGAAGCTTATGAAACATTATAATGGCTCCTTTCTATGCAAGTGTCTCAACTTCTTTCACCAATCAACCAATAAATGCAGATACGACAAGCTGAAGGAAGGGTATATAAAGATGTGCTAGAACACTTGGATTACTGATTTCTAGGAAGCTTATACATCCTTTACATAGCTTGGAAGCAGTTAATAATCTTCCTAGCTATCTCTTTGCTAGCAGAAAGCTGACCATATCCTTATGCACATTTATGGCAGTGATATTTATTTTGTTCTGATGACCTGCGTTTTGCTATCTTCTGTGCAGGTTGTTGGTCATGGTGTTCAACCAATTGTGCTTTCGCCAAAGTTTTTCCATAATGCTTCTGCATCGCCTTTTCCTATAGGGACAGGAGAAAAATCATCTAAATTTGCAAATTGGCTAGATCACATTGAAAAAGAGCTAGAGGAGGACTGGATAAGCCTTCCAGCAGAACAACACTGTGGTGATCTTTTCCATCTTTTTGGTCTAGTATCTTCTGGGGAGATTGTTATTGCACCAAGTCTACCTAATGCAGGAATTGGGGAGGCTGATGATCCTAGGGGATTGAAGCGTAAAATAGATAAAGATAAAGCAAGTCGAGATCCACAGTTTATAAAACCAAAGCTCCCATGGCCAAGAGAGGGAGAACTCTGTTCACGTCGAGAGAGGGGTTTTCCTGGGATTCAAGTGCTTATGCATCGTGCGGCAATTCCCATGAAGGAAACTATTACTAGAGATTTGAATGATAAGGACCAGACAGAAGACAATGCAGGTGGACAAGTTGATCATTGTGATTTACAGTCTGGCCTGAGCATGGTAAATGCCAATTGTAACATTGAATCCAACCATTCTTGTGATCATTTAGAAAATTCAAATTCATCACACATAAATTCTCATGTATTGTCGTTGGAAGCTCTTGTAAATTTTGCTGAAGCCTGTGTCTCCCCAAGAATCATTGAGGGAGATCAGCCCGATATCTTTGAGCCTGAATGGTTTGAGACAGCCTTGGATGCCATTGAGAAAGCTGGTAATGAAGGGTTGAGTTTGGAGCAAGTTGCACAATCTGTTGGTATGGATGGTATGAATTCGTTGTCTAATGTGCATTTCCTTATTTATCCTATGTTTTATATATTATAATTATATAAATGTGATACTAGAAATATCTCTATGTCAAGTTGGTTGCATAGTAAGCTCTGAGATAGAATTCTAACAATCATCCTATTTTCTATGCATGTTGTGGGTTATAGGAAATCATGTTGAACAAGCAGATGCAATTGTTGAAGCATTACAATCATTCAACTGTGTCAAAAAGGTGTGTCTGGGTGGCATTAAAAAATGTCTTTCAAGTATATGGATAATAATGTGGTTTTCTTCATTTAATTTATGCATGTGCTAATTTATAGTTAAATGTCCAGACATTTTCTTTGCCAGGGTAGCATTAAAAATGTCTTTCAAGTATACAGATAATATTGTAGTTTTCTTCATTTACTTGCATGCATGTGCCAATTTATGGTTAAATTTCAGGACATTCTCTTCAAAGCTATATGCTTTTTTACAAGTTCCAAAGAATTTTGACTTGAAAATTGTTCGAGAACTATGTTACACATAGAGAGTAACTGTTAAGAAGGTACATGGATGGAAGAATCACCAATTAAAGCCAACAATAATACACAAAGGGAGACACTTTTTTACATTCAGTTGTAATATTTTTTACTTGCAAATTCATGATAGGAGTGATAGGAAAGCATAATAGTCCATGAACATAAAAGGGAAATCTTTTTGCAGGAATCTTTGTACTAAGTTATGATGCTTATTCTGCAGCCTTGACCTTTAAGCCATGGCATATGAATGTAATATTTTTGAAGCGCTCTTCAGCAGTGTGAAATCCACATTTCTGTTAGAAAAAATGGGAGAAAGTTTCTGCAGCAAGAGTTCATATATTTCACATAATGATTTAGAATACGATGGTTAATATATAGATATGGTAAGACAACTTACCCCATGGTTATCCAACCATATGTCAACCACCAAAGATATTAATAACACACACACCTAACATAGACATGGCTAAGTGAATATCTCAAATACGATATCTAAGAAATGTGAACTACCTTGATCTTATCCAACCTAATGACACTGCATACACATTTATAACCACTCGAATTTTATGCACTTAACTCACCTATACCTAAACTCACCTCATATTCATCTTATGTCGCACTCCTTAAGTTTAAGATGACATTTAATGTGACAGCTTTGACAAGTGACTGACATTGTATACAATGATGTAAACACATAAATAACAAGTAGGAGTACGTATTTCAATAATCTTTGTGAGGATTGATGTTGATTTTTAATGTACCTTGGACAAGTGATTTCCCACGGGTTAGTCTCTGCCTAGGGAAAAGTGTCCAAAATAATTCTTTTCCTAAGCGTGACTTTATAAAACGAAAGTGACTTTATAAGCGGTAAAGTCAATGTTAAATTATAAAGTGAAAAGTGACTTTAAAAATAAAGTACAATGTAGGTACTTTATTTAATGGGTGAGTTAAAAAATAGAAAGTGAGAATTAAATGCACATTTATTCTCATCCTTTGATCCAGTGTTACTTGGAGCGGGAGCAAAAACGGGTGCGGGAGCGACATTGTCAAAAGCTCCCGGTTTGGGAGCGAATCCCAGAGTGATTTATATATATATATATATATATATATATATATTATATATATATATATTTATATATATTGATACATATATGTCAACAAAAACATGTAGAATGATGAATTAAATATAAAAAAACATAAAAAAACATAGATTGATCATTGAACCTTATAACATCAATCATCTAGAAGTTATAATCTTCATCAACCACGTCCACAAGTTAGTAACATACAACATATTGAGTCTCGTGAATCATGATTCATCAATCTTAAAGTTTCAACTTCAATCTTTCAAAATTGAAAATTCAATATATAACATTTATCATCATTGATCACCAAAGTTGTACTTGTAAGCTAAGTTTAAATAATATCTAACATGAAATGAAATGTTATAAAATGAATTATGAAATGAAATGAAACAACTTTCACGAAGCATCATATTCATGATTCAAAATCATTACCAATGAGTTATAATTGCCAACTTCAAACTTTAAACTTAAATTGTCACAGTGATATATTGTTTACAAAAAATATCATTAGGATATGAAAGAGTCAAGACTCAAACAGTTATGAAAACTAATAGAAACTAGAAAAGACAAGTAAACTATAAATCTATTATCTTCTACTTTATGTGGCCCTTGCCACGAGAAGTGTTTGATGTATGAGTAGGTCGTGGTGGTCTTCTAGGAGTCTCCTCCCACATAGACCGACGACTAGAACCAAAAGGCACATGCCCTCCACGTGAGGGTGTAGATGGAGGCGGTGACAGTAAAAGAAGAAGACTTGGAACTCGAGCACTGCTACTGGATGGTGGAGGTGGCATGGTTGTTGCTTCAAGATGTATAGTGCCATCCTCCAAATTATCATCCTCTGGGTGGTTGTCCCAAATTTTATATGTTGGATCCTCATAAGCCCGTTCACAGTAATGACTCAACAACCTCAAGTTGTAGTGCACATAAACGAAGCTTTCTGTCCGGTTTTCATTGAGTCTGTTTTTTTTCACATTATGTATGACGTTGTAGGTGCTCCAACACCTCTTTGCAGAAGAAGTATTTACAACCTGTGAGAGAACTTTTTTTGCCAATTTTGGCAAAAGTCCATGGCCGCCATATGATTCCCACCATGTGCGAGCATCAAATCTGTCTCTATCTTCCATTGCATGAAAGGTACCAAACAAACCAATGCCATTGAAGTATCTGCCTAATTCAAGACACACACTAGCACATTCCTCCTTATTAGGTATCAACTTTTCTAATGCTTGCAAATATCCTGTAGATACCTCTTCCTCTATATGGGGTTTGACCCTAACCCCACCCCTTGGTGCAGGTTGGCCCAACCAAGATGTAGAGTAGTATTTTGGTGTAAGGATATATGCCAAGCAATGTAGTGGAACATTAAGTTTATCCCATCGTATACACACACAATTGTGAATCAGTTTATACAAGTTGGGATCATTGTTATGAATAATATCTTTTATTTGCCCCAGCATGGTATCCATTTGCTCATACACCTCGCCAATCACTGGTTTATATGTATCTACAAATTGAATCATGTGATAAATGGGCTTGTTGAAATCCAATACTTGCGTCACACCCAAAACATACCATCAAGAGCGGCCTCCTCTACTTGTTCAAAACCTTGACTGTTGGTTGCATTTATAGCCCTTTCCTTTAATCCCTGCCAGTGTGGACTTGATACCATGCTAGCCAATGACTCTCTTACCTTCGAAAGGCGCCTGAAGGTGAGGTAATAGCTACCAAATCTAGTCCTTGCAATCTTCGACAACTCCAATCTTGAGTGACTGCGGAAAAGGCCATGGGTATTACTATGATTTGTAATAAATTTTATCATTTGTTTGCCTCTCTTGTACAAATCACCAATCCATTTGTATTGTTTGTTTTTGTTCTTAACAATATCATGCATCAAAAGGTTCATGGTGTGAACCAAACACCCAGACCAAAATGTGTTGGGGTATTTATCCTTAATAATTGCTCCCGCTACCTTACAACACTGCGTTGATCTAAATGAATCTGAGCCATTAGATCTCAGGGTCGCCCAAAAGTCATTTAGGGAAACAAAAGGGAGAAAAGAAAAAAGACACTGCATTCATTTATCATGAGCATAGTTTTAAAAAACGGCCGTTTCGAAACGGAAACGGTCGAGTTGGTCCGTTCCATTGCCCTCCAGAGTGACTCGGTACAAAAAACGGCTCGGTTGGCCGAGTCATGGCTGACTCGGCCAACTCGGCCGTTTCCTGTACTAACTCGGCCGAGTCACAAACAACGGCCCGTAACCCACTAAAACAACAATTTAACATTATTTTAATGAAATTTTATGGGGTTTGCTGATTGGTTTGGACTTCAAAGTGTTTTATGAATTAGCTAAATGTTATTTGGGGTCCATTTCCCCCTCCCAAACCCTATTTAACACACTCAAATTCTCTCTACTATTGATATGCTATTCAAATTTCATGGTAATGTTAAATTCTTAAAGTAAAAGTGACATTCTCCTTAATCTTCACTTTCATCCTTTTACTTAAATTTTTAACATTACCATGAAATGACTCAGGATGTTTGAGAGTGGTTTCGGCCTCATTGGATTTCATATGGAGAAAGTAGAATTTTAAATTTCATTTAAAATCCAACAGACTTATCAGTTTTTCAGGATTTCAGGATTGGAGGATTGCAATGTTTCCATTGAATTTTGTCATGTATTAGGGTATGGAACTCGTATTTAATCAAGAGCACCAATCCCTCTATGTACCTTGATGTTAGTGACATTGGTTGTCGACCTCCTCGTGGATTCGCTCCCAAACCAGGAGCTTTTGAAAATGTCGCTCCCGCTCCCGTTTTCGTTCCTGCTCCCAAGTAACACAAAGAAGAGAAACCGTTTGGATCAAAAATGGTTAAATGATCTAGTTTATGTCCAATACAACCTCCGGCTTAGATGAAACCATTTGTTGAACAAAAGACCTGATTCAGATCCCATTGTGTTGGAAGACATTGATCCAACATCAGATTGGGTAGTGGAGAGTCGTCTAGCAAAGTTTGATCCTGATGAGGATCTTGATTTAGATTTTGGATATCGAAACATCAGTTGAACTTGAACATGTTGTTCAGTTGAATGTAGATCCCAATCCACCAGCCTCAGTCTCACAGCTAGCAAGGACTCCAGTTGTAGGTGCTTGCTCTGCTCAACCATGACAGAAGCGCAACCGCATATCTACTCTATCTCAGCTTGCATCTCCTGCAGTTGCATAGCCTGCTAGTGGTACCACTTCTACAGCTGCAGTTGGAGATGATGATGATGAGGAGGAGCCATGGGGCCCCCTGTCTGACTCTAATGATGATCCAGAGATTGATCGACATGATCTTGGCTCCTCTGGCAGTAGCTACTAGCCAGTAGCTGTAGTACTAGTATTGGAGTCTGGTCACAGTTTACTTTTGTTGTAAAGGCCATTTCTAGCCTCCTTGCTTATGTGTTTTTTGTTTTGAGTCTTTGATCATGTATGACAGTTGACCATGTATTGCCATTGGGTACCATGTTGATATATGGATTGGTTCATGAGCCTACTTTGATCATATGTTGTCTTCCATCTATATTATAATGCTGTGTGTTTAAAATTATGTTTAAAATCTTCAAAATTATGTTTTTTATAAAAAAACTAAATATTTAATGTATTTTTTACAATGACCGAGTCATTGAAAACGAGCCGGCCGAGTCATTACCGTTTCGGAGTTGGAGTCGGAGTCATTGCTCGGCCGAGTCGGAGTCGGAGTCAGAGTTTTAAAACATTGCTTCCTGCATCCTTTCAGAGGAGATCCTTTTTTTCTTGATCATGCTTCTCAGGATAGAATTAGTGATCCATGTTACTTGCAACCATACGACATGACTTTATAATATTAAATACAAGCATACATACCACATTTTACTTTTAGGTCATCTAGGCTTCTTCTAGCAGCTTCCTTGATTAAAAGGATCTTTAATCCCTTGATCTGCTTCATTTCTCATGTCATCATACCATCATCCCATGAATTCCATACGTTGGAGTTCCTGATGAAGCACTTGCTTCCTCTCTAGAGTAGGGAAGCTTCCGATGAGGATTCCATCATAGAATATCGAGGATCTTGCATATCCCCATCTGGCAGATGTTTACTTTTTGACTTGATGTATGATGAGCCTTGTCCTAGATGACTTCATCCTTTCCTTCAATGTTCAATGGGGTTCCCAAGAGCTATATCCTTCATGTTTGACTTCCATGGATTTTGTCCTTCATGATTCCCATGGTGATGTCACGAGCTTTTATTTCTAATGCTTCCATGATGCCACGATGCATCTTATTATCATGGTCATATCTATAACAAAATATTTAGGAGCTTATGATAAGACCCTTTTGTGAGGGATACCATCTCAACCATAGTGGAGATCTGTTACTCCCTCTTTCCTTAGCCCTTTTCTTCAACTTCCTCCATCTTTCCGGTGATATGAGCTTTCTTTCCATAATCTTTTCATATCATTGAATCTTAGCTATACTGTTCTATCTTGTTTGAGGACCAAAACTTATCTTTCCCTTCTGCAAATGTTTGAGTCTTTTAACGTTCAACATTTTTTCCCTCAACTTGTCTTTTTCTATCTAGCATAGAGACCACAAGTTGTTGAATGAGGTAACTTTCTTGTTCATGGACATCTGTTACCTTGCTTATCAGTTAGTGCATTTAAGAACAATGATGATTATCTTCTTATCATCTCTCCTAGATCTCCCAATTGAGATCTTATGAAGATATCCCTTCATTCTTTAATACCTTCAATTTTGTGTAGGTCAGGTCTAAGTGATATGACCTTCTTTTATGCATTTTTCAGAGACTATATCTTCTAGCATTTCATATATCTCTTTTATTTCTCCTCTCCTGTTACATAGGGATGAGAGGACCTTTGACCTATGAGTCCCTTGATCCTTTTACATGCATTCAAACGATGCTTGACCTTCAGAGACTTTTCTATAGATATCACTGACTTCTCTTTCGGGGACTATATCTATCCTTCTTTCTTATGCAAGGAATTTCGATGACCTAGCCGATTTATAGATCTCCTTGCAAACACGAAGTCATTTAACCAAACTTGATTATAAAATGAATGATACTTACTTGACAAGTGAAGATGAACTCTTCTACTTGATCACTTTGATGATGGTTGAAGAAGATGTATTAGAGCCTCCTCTTGGATGATCTTCTTTAAGATGAAAAGGCCTTTCTTCAATAGAAAAGGTTGCTTCTTTTGGTGAGGATGATTTGTTGCTTCTTCGGATGATCTTTTTCTAGGGCAAGGAGATGATGCTTGCTTGATTTTATAACCTTGAAGATGACAATGCCTTGTTGCCTTCAATATTCTTTGCCTTCTTTTGTGGTGTAGATCAGGACAGCTTCTATGCTTTTGACTTTCTTCAAGATGATGTGATCTTCGTTTTTGAGGTCCTTCGAGCTACCTTGCTTCGTAGAAAACTAGATGAGGATCTTGGTGGCCTTTTGATGATGACTACAAAGACAAAAGTTGTCGTTGTTGTAGACTGCTTCTTTAATATAGGGTTTGATCAAAATCAGGGTTTGATTCTTCAATGTAGACCTTGATATCCTTCAACTTGCTTTGATGCCTTTCTTGAAACTTGATCCTTGAATGTCTATTTGCTGCCCTCCCTTAAACTTCAGCATCTTAGCTCTGAAACCAAGTTGAAGAATCTAGGGCAAATTAAGTTAAGAAGATCTTCTCTCCATGATAACTATTTGTGAGGTATTTTTAATCTTTTCTTATTAGCACAATCTTCTCTTGTTATTATTAGAGTGTGTCTTCTTAGTTCATCAAATAATTACCAAAACAAAAGAGAGAAAAACACAAGATGTTGGCTTTCTGCAAGGGCAAAAACCTCTCACTCCTTGAGAGGGAAACCCGCACAAAATCCTTCTTACAGAGATTCCAATTGACGAATACCAAGACCATGACCCTTGATCTGTTAGACCACTCCACTCCACGACCAAGACACCAATCCTTTTCTTTGTCACTGCTGAGATCATCATTACTGCTGCTAAACCGTGTTCATCACTATTGCATCATTGAGGTCATTATTGCTGCAACACTGTTGCACCTTCATTGAGATCATTGTTGCACTTTCACTGAGATCAGTGCTTCTCCTTCACTGAGACCTTCACCATGACGACGAGATCTCTATACTGAGATATTTATATATATGTATGAGAGCTGCATCGAGATCTTCATCATGATCATGACTGAGATCATGATTACCATTATACCGAGATCATGATTGCATCCAGAATGCATGCCGAGACAGAGTGACACTTCAAGATCCTCCTCTTCACAAGTATGCCGAGACTGTAATCATTAGAGTGATGCCCATCCGAAGAGCAGAGATGCATGACAGAATTCTCCGAGATTTACGAAGTCTTGAGACTGTAGTTAGTCATTGCAATTACCCATCGAAGATTCAGAGGCATCCGAGTTTTCTGCCCTCCTATAATGCGGATCTCAAAACCTGTACCCATCCGAAAATTGCAGAGAATTCGAGTTCTGTCCCTGCTCTTTTGTGAAGACCCTAGCTAGGTATTTATAGTAGTTGATCCTCCATAAATTAGCCGATATGATCCAACGAAGAGATGTGTCTTTTAACCATAGGTTGAGATGAAGGTCTTATCTTTAGTTGAAGTCGACATGATGAAGAGGATTGTGCTTGTCATTTGGAGGGCTATATAGGCTCATATGTATATATATATATATTTTTTTTTTACATGCTCAAGAAGAGCTTCTTCATATGACATTGGCTCTTTGATTCAATAATACATCCTAAGGCTCTCAATGGGATCCACTAACAAATAAACTTGTTGCTCATGAAACCCATGTAGCGAGGCATACAAAAATAATTTTATTTCTTTTATTTCATCATTTACAAAGATCATGTCATTATGAAGACCGAACCTAGTTAGACTTTCTTCAACATAAAAGGAGGAAAGGTACTGTAGGAATTCGAGGGAAGAAATTTTTTATACAGAGGAAGATAGAGGAGAAATTCTTATAGAAGGAGACAGAGGAGGAAATGACAAGAGAGAGAGCTACAGAGAAAGATTGAGCTTCATTGTTCTTGAAGCTTTTGGGCACGGGAGCCAGAGTGCTTCAATTGTGAAGTATTCTGGAATTGGGTATTGAGATTGTGTTTAGTTTGGCAAGGAGGTTTTGGTCATTGTGGTAATAGGAGCAAATTTGGAGCTATATCAACTCAGGATCGACTTCAAACATGAAAACCAGGTATGTATGAGTGAATTAAATTGATAAATTCCTATTTAAATTGCAATTGTTAAATTCTTGTAGGATTTAGGGATTTAATTGTGGTTAGGTCATTACACACACCCTATGGTGACAATAGGCAGGATCCTACTTAACATGGAAGGTAAGGATCATAGTCTATCCTATTGCCCAGAGTTCCCTCAACCCCAGGAGCTCTTCGGCTCCATTCCCACCTTGGGAGCTCTAACAAGGGGGAAAAGCATTGCTCAGTGTCCTTGATTAGCCATGACCTTTTCTTGGGAAGGTCACATCCACTAGTCCAAGCTGCTGTCTGAAGACCAATAACTTCCCTTTCGGTAAAGGATTGGTAAGAATATCTGCTATTTGCTCATCAGTTGAAATGTGATGGAGTCTTACAATTCCTCTCTGCATCATATCTCGGATATAGTGATATACAATCTCAATATGCTTAGCCCTGTCATGGAACACGTGATTCTCTGCCAGTCAGATCCCACTCTTGTTGTCGTAGTATATTACTGTCGTATCTAGTACCTTCTCAAACAACTCTTCAAAGATATTTCTCAACCATATTGCCTCATAGCTAGCCATGATAACAACAATATACTCAGCCTCAACCGTGCTAAGAGAAACAAACTTCTGCTTCTTTCTCATCCAAGATATCATGGCAGACCCCAGCCTAAAACAACACTTTGATGTGCTTTTCTTGTCAACAATATTTTTGGCCCAATCAACATTAGTGTGTCCATCTAGTCTCATATCTCCAACAGTATATCTCAGTCCAAGATTGATTGTCCGATGTAGGTATCTTAGCACATGCTTAGCAGTGACCTAATGTGCATGTAGAGGCTCGGTCATAAATTGACTCAGAGTGTTAACTTCAAAACATATTTTCGGTCGATTTTTTACTAAGAACATTAGTCTCCCAATCAACTGTCGGTACTCAAAGGGATTAGCCAGATCAAGTCCTGCAACTTCACCACATAACTTCTTGAAGTTCATCTCCATTGGTGTGGCCATGGACATAGATTCCACCATTCCAAATCTTTCCAGTGACTTGACAACATATTTTGCTCGAGAAAGGAAAATCTCACCAGGCCTCTACCACACCTCTAAGCCCGGGAAGTAGTGCATCAAACAAAGGTCTTTCATCTCAAATTCAAAGGCCAACTCCCTCTTACACTCAAGAATAAGAGGCTCTCCACCTGTCAAGAATAAATTATCGACATATAATACCAAATCAGGGGCATACCTAGGACAAATTTGAAGTAGAGGTCCAGGTCAACATTGCTTCTCGTAAATCCAAGCTTCATCAAGTAGCTATCAATGTGGACATAGCAAATCTTGGGATTTTGCTTCAATCCACAAAGCGTTCTCTTTAACCTACACACGAGTCTTCTTGTCATGCTACTCAAAGCCCTGTGGTTGCTCAACATATACTTCTTCCTTGAGAATGCCATGTAGAAACACAGTCTTCGCATCCATTTGGTGAAGAGTCCATCCCTCGCTAGCAACAAGAGCAACGATGGATCTAATGGTAGTATAACAGGCATTTAGTGCAAAAATGTCATCATAGTCCTATCCCTCTTTTTGGGAAAAACCTCTAGCCACAAATCTCACGTTGGATTTCTTGATACTTCCATCCACACCTTGCTTAATCTTGTACAACTATTTAGAAGTCACAATAGATTTTCCTTTGGGTCTCAGAACCACTTCCCACACATCGTTCTTCATGATGGATTCATATTACTCTGCCATAGCATCCTTCCATACCTTCTCTTTTAGTGCTTCTTCATGTGAAAAATCGGTTACTCGATTCCTACTGCAACAAATTGATTATATTTCACCTACTTGTTAAATTACTTGAACAAGTAACTTGTAGTTTTCTACGACAAATACTGAAATACATACACTACAACCTACACAAAATAAAATACCACGGAAAACTAAACACTACACTGGAGAGAAATAAACACACACATCAACGCAGTTGTTTTTGGACAATGTCCCTGGAAAAACCCAACTTGGGAAAACTAGTGCAGCAGTTGAGGGTTTTAATTATTATGCAGTAGTAATCTGAATACAAATCATTAGATGCCCAAACTGGCAATCTGATACAGAGAAATACTGACAAGGAGATAGTGAGAAAAATCTCACATTGTTTGGCAATTCGAATATGATCCAAGCTTTGGATGACTGTCCCCATGCTGGCTCTGTGTAGCCTCTACGTCAACCTACACAGATCTGTGTCAACCTCTCTGGGGTTTGCATCACCTCCTCCTCTGATCTCTAGTTTTCTAGAACTTCGCTCCTCTAGCCCTCCGATCTCACACCCCGACTTCTGGCTTTGGAATTCGACTTCCCAGCTGAATCTTAGACTCCCTCTAAAGCTCTGCGTCTTGCACCCCCCGGATCTAGAAAAATCTCCTCTGGTCTACTATCCCTGCCCCTCTCTCATTGCTTCGACTTTGATAAGTCATTTCCAGCAATTCACAGCTACTGCTCAGGAAATTGACTTCCCAGCGAAATCGAACTGCACAAGTGTATTTCTCCAACCACATCGAACTCCTTATAATCTCTCGTTGGAGCTCTAACAACCTGGATTAAAACATAATCGATGGCTAAGATTAACTTGGAGTTGATCCTCGTCTTCTTCTAGAAGATTCACACCTGATTTAATTAATACCCTTTAATTAACCAAATTTCTTAAGTTTAAACTTAGGGAACCATTTAAAAAAGTTAATTATTTTAATTAAATCATCTCTAGGTGGAATTTCCAGAAACGATTTTTGGGTTCTGGAGAATGCATGTGTCTTAGCCTCTTTGCAAAGTTTCAAGGCTAGAGCACATCCGATGCTACAAAAATCAACACTTCAAAGGTGCATAGTTCAGCTTGTATCATGTTGTTCATAGCTACAACATATCCTTGATATCAACATGGCTTCTTGCTTTCCCTGAAAGTTCCTCTTGCATCAGCATGTCTCTCAACATCTTGTAAAGTTCACGACAATGTTACTAGACTCGAAATCGGCAATAAATCGGCGAGGCAAAAGAGCGAAGAGTTTTAATTGGATCGGGAAAAAATCGTTGAATTCATTAAATAAAAATATACACATATATTGAATTAAAAAAACCATTTTTCATTAATATTGGGTAAAGGCATGTCCGAACAATGCATAATATCAATAGATGTCCAAAATATCATTAATGAATAAGTATCTCATATATGTTATGAGTCCAAACATGATCCAAAGCACTGAGTCTTGAGTCCTTAGAAGCATATGCTTCTAAAAGTTTACAAAAAACTGCATACTAATTAGAAAAAAATCAGCAACTAAGAGTCTAAGACTCTTAGAGTGAGAACTAG
Organism: Pinus taeda; assembly: GCA_000404065.3. Classification (NCBI taxonomy): domain Eukaryota; kingdom Viridiplantae; phylum Streptophyta; class Pinopsida; order Pinales; family Pinaceae; genus Pinus; species Pinus taeda. The sequence continues at coordinate 362,167 of APFE031321821.1, forward strand.
AAGCGATTCCTTCCACTCCTTCGCTTGCTTGACTCTCAAAGTTCTCCAAGTCATGAAGGCTTAAAAGAGGAGGCTCATCTAATTGAACCCAGTCTGCTGCATTTGTAGTTTGCAAATCTATCTCTTCAAGGTCGATTGGTGAATGATCCATACCTATCATTGTCATGAGACATTGAAATGTGAATTAAAGTTTCACTTTGAAGTTTGAAGTTTGAACTTTAAAGTACGAACTAGATTATGAAACCTTCAAATTCAAGCTCTCGAGTCTCACCTAGTATTTGTTTGTTGCTGCGAAGTTGTAGATTGTAATGGACAAATGCAAGGTCATTCAAGCGTTTTTGTGTCAATCAGTTGCGCTTCTTAGAATGTATTTTCTCAAACATGCTCCAGTTGCATTCACAACCTGAAGCACTGCATACTTGGTTTAAGATTCGAATGGAAAATCTCTTCAAATCTGGCGTATCACTACCAAAGTTTTGCCATCAAAGACCTAGCAAGTGGTAAGGGTTTGTGAGTAGAAGTACTAAATTACTAAATAGTAAAAACTTAAAAAGAAAAGAAAATTTAATAAAACATTTAACATACAAAATAAAGTTTAAACAAATTTAATGAATTGATGAAGCCTTCAAGCTAGGTACTTGGCAACATCTTAGACCTTTGTCTTATAGCACTGGTATAGGCAAACAATTTAGATGGTGCCCTATAATCTTGTAGTTGGGAAAAGACATGACTTTGTTGTTTTGGATCAGGGAAGCACCTTTCCACGCATGTCATAAGTCCTCTGCCAACCTCCCCATCCTCGTTAAATTTGCTCTTATCATAAAAATATTGTGGGTTTAAGAAGTATCCAACAACATATAAGGGGGAAGGCAATTGCCTATCCCAACGTGCATCTATAATGTCCCAAAGAGGCATATACTTTGTCTCATCATCCCCATATCTTCTTTTGATAGCCTCCTTTGCGAGAACCATCGCCTCATAAATGTAACCCATAGCGGGTTTGTCACCATCAACCATCCTGAAAGTTCAAGCATTCAAATTTAAAGAAATATGAAACATTGTAAATAAAAAGAAGCTTGAAATGAAATTTAAAAAATGAAAAAGTTAAAAGACTTGAAGTACTTGAGAACTCTAACAAGGGACTCCGTCACAACAATAATCTCTTCGGCTTCTTTCCAGAAACCATCATTAAACACAAGTGCAACAATTTCGATGCTTTCAAGGGTCTTGGAATGTTTAGATCCCATCCACTCAGGTCCCAAGAACATCCTCTTCAGATTTAGCTTTTGCTCAGCCACATATTGCAAAGATACGAAATTTGTTGCAAATCTAGTCACTGCAGGTCGAACAATTTCTTTACCTTCAGTGTATATTCTCATAGCGTTTAGGACAATAGTGTGGTTGTGTAGGTATTTGGTTATGGATTTTGCCTTCTCCACAACCTCATGTATCCAATGAAGCTTACCAATGTCCTCAAGCATTAAATCTATGCAATGGGCAGCACAAGAGGTCCAAAAAATAGTGGGGTGCCTAATCTCCAAAAGTCTACCAACAGCCATATAATTAGCTGCATTATCGGTGACAATTTGTACAACATGTTCTTCTCCCACTTCTTGAATGACTTCCTCTATCATTTCCCAGATAAGTTGGGCAGTCTTAACCTTGTCTGAAGCATCCACTGATTTGAGAAACATTGTGCCTGCGGGACAAGATACAAGGAAATTTATTAAAGTTCTATTCCTTTGATCTGTCCATCCATCACTCATGATGGTGCACCCTGTTTCTAGTATCTACCCATGATGAACGAAACTCAACTAGCATAAGCATGACATCTTCAACACTCTCTAACAACATATCTGTCCTAAGGCTCTCTAATGTAGGGGCTTTGAACCCTGGACTTGCAATAGCAATTGCATCAATCATAGCTTGCCAATAAGGACTTCTGGCACAGTGGAAAGGTATGGCAGAATAGTACCAAAAGTTAGCAATGGCCTTCCTTGCCTGACTATGGATATTTTTTTTCCAACCAGTGGCATCCAAGGTAGGTTGGGAACCGGGTTTTGTGCGGGGAGCAAAAAGGGTGTTTATGTTTCCACCTCCAGGGTTGAAGGAAGGAGTCGAAGGACTCGTATGGCTTTGAGTTTGACTTGGCCTTGGAGGCATGTGTGGAAAACTTGGGAACGACATTGAGGATTCAACAGAGTG
>APFE031321826.1:0-12338 GCA_000404065.3 Pinus taeda
TAGAGAATCCTGACTATACTAGTAGATACATACATAAAAACATATGAATGGCTAAATACATAAAGTAAATGAAGCTGACAAATCTAATTTATCAACGCAGAGATAAGATGACAGTTATCTGGCATTCGACAGAGAAGAAAACATGAATAACCCATTCAAGTGTAAGCTTAGAACAGAGGGAAAGATGACGATTGAACATATAACAACAAAAGAAGCTTGTATTACTGGAATGAAGATGAGACGCTAAGAGGAGCGAAGTCTCCACAGTTTCCAAATGTTGAACCTTTGATACTTCTAACTTTCAGCCATTTATAGGCTTTTTACAATTCTCTTGGGCTCTCTGAGGCTCGAGGTGTCTAAATCTATCCCCTCTAGCTTCTAACTGGGTGGTGCCATCATTAGACAGACATGAGTGAGAGGTCTCTTTTTCTAACAACACAATAACCAAATTCTGGTAATTTTTCCGCGCTGTCAGGTAGCTCGCTCATGTCAGTGATGCTCCATGATCACTTCTGTTGGTTCGATTGCATCATGCTGTGGCTTTTTCCTTTTTTAGCTTTCTGTCTCCTAGCCTCTGTTCACTCGAATCCCTCTTCTAGTGTTAAATAATCATTGCATAACGCCTTAAGGGGAGGTGGCCACCTATTATGCAACGGATGGACGCATCGAGCCTTTAAAATCCCTAAAACGACCGCTTTCTGTTAACATAGAGAAGTGCATTCAAACTGTGAAAATCCACCAAAAACACTGTTCACCCAGACTTCAAATGTCCTCAAATCCAGTCTATTCTCCTATCGGGTCCGCCTATGAGTCGCTATTGCATGTCGCAAATGGCATGTCCCTTTGTATTTTAGAAATATATTAAAACACTAAAAATCACGTAAAAATGGCCTTGGGCAGATTTGAAATGACATACAATAACCTTACGGAACCCTTTTGGGTCTGGTTTATCGCATTGGCGCTTTATCCTTTGTATTTCGTTTGATAAACGAAATACGCAATACACAGAAAATTGTTGTTTCCAGGAACTCAAATTATATCGAATATGGTTTATAATGTTATTGGGTTCAGCTAATCGCATCGCACATAATATAGGTATAAGTCCTGCTCCATCGTGTTTCTCCAATTGCGATATCGCGATAACCCTGGGCTGTTTGGTGAGCGCTCTATTGTTGTTTTCCAATTGCGATTTGCCGATCAGATCTGGACCGTTGATCGGCCAGATCTGATGGATGTTGTGCGAAGTTGTTGTAAGCCTCCACTAAGCCTTATTTCACTGTTTTCTTGTGTGTTTTCGCCTCTCGATATTATTTTTCCGCCTGTTTGAAGGTTCCCCTTATGTGACAGTTTTGATCTTTTGAATAATTTTAAGAAGACTTCGAAGACTTAGAGAGTGTTTTGGATATGTTTGGCTCAGCATCTGAGGGCTAACAGGTACACTTTGGGATCCCACAGTCTATCATCTCAGATCGGGACAGCAGGTTCCTTAGTACATTTTGGTCCAGTATCTGGTCGATGCTGGACACCAAACTCACTAAGTCCACAGCCTTCCATCCCCAAACTGATGGCCAGACAGAGGTTGTCAATAGGATAATCGTACACATTCTGCGCATGTACAACTCAAAGCATCCATGCACATGGCATGAGAGCCTCCCCTATGTTCAACACACCTATTACCAAGCTCTCCACAGCTCGACTGGCCACATCCCTTTTTAGTTGTGCTTGGGATTCCAGCCACTATATCCCATTGATGTGGCCATGCCATTTTTAGTTGCTCAGACAGATTCGGCTCATGGCCAGTCTGAAACAGATAAGGCAAACAACTTCATTGGGAACATCCAACATATTTGCCAGTAAGTCCATGATATTATGGAGAAATCAAATGCCAAGCACAAGCAGTGGCATGATCAACATCGGGTGCCACACAAGTTTCAGGTGGGCGATAAAGTTTGGTTGCATTTGCAAAAGGAACGCCTTATTGAAGCCTATCGGAAACTCAGACCACTCTGATATGGTCCTTACACCATTACCAAGGCTGTGGGAGATAATGCATTTGAGTTCAACATTCCCCCATTCCTTGGCCTGCACCTAGTGTTCAATGTGGTCTGCCTTCGGCCATACTTTCCACCATTACTATACACATTTGACATCATAGAACAACTCACACCCATAGAGTTAAATCAAGATAGCATGGAACAAGCTGCAACTAATCAGATCATGGACACACAGATCAAGCACACTTGCCAGTAGAATAACCAACTGTATCGAGTTGTCGAAGCAGGCTAGCTCCTTCACCATGGCAAGTGGCTCACTAGGGACCAAGTTCAGCAGAAGTTTCCTCATCTCATGGAGGAACCCAACGCAATGGGGACCATTGCTTTCTAAGGGGGGAGAAATGATCCAGGTGGATATTGGTGGCCACCCGCCAATTCCACTTGGACCCCCACCATTATTTCTTTCATCTTTTCAGTTTCCTTAATTGTAGCACAGTTTACTATTTTTAATAGTTTTTTGGGTCCTGAACTTCCGGAGCCATTTTGAGGCCCTAAACAACGTTCTTTTGGAAAACTGGGAGCAACATGGGTTTATATATTGATGTTTCCCTTCCCAAATTTGTAGTCCTCGGATAGATCTTTCTAATGAGGTATTGTGCGCTTCAAACGAAGATCATATGCCAAAGTTACGACCTCGAGAAGTTGATGTACCAATTTTCCCGAAACAGGGCCCATAGTTTGGCGCCTCATGTCCTAGGGTTAGGTTTTTGGATGTTTAGGGTTTTCCATTGTTTCTCAACAATAAATAGGCCTTCAATCCTTATTGCAAGACAGTTCAGAGGCATGTAGCCTCCACATCTCTTCTCATAGATAAGCTACCATTGCCCTAGCTAGTTTATTTCCATTTCTGTTTGTAAGCATATTTCAGTATTTTACAGTAGTGAAACAAAGTATTATTTCTGCTGCATCTCTCCATGGATGGTTACATCTGTAATGTGTTGTGTTCCTATTTAAATTTGGATCAAGAGGCCTGTTAAGTATGAGAATTCTAGACTCGAGTGATAGCTCTCTATATCAATACTTCACTGTTAGATTCATGATTCCTCTGGGAGTATATTAGAATTCTTTCCGTAAACAATATCATCATAAAAGCAGCAATATTTGTTTTCTCCTATATGGTATGGCAACTATGTGTTTCCTTTTTGCATAGAATTTATTAAAGATTTCATTTTTGTTTATTTCTATAACAGAGCAATACTACAACAATATTCTAAGTTACTAATCTAAATTTCTTTCATGATAGTAAACATTAAGTACTTCCCTAAAGTAATAAATAGTTGTTAACACAATGATAAGTACTTATCTGGCTATCTGAATGAATATGATTCAAGCCTAAATTCCTTTGATTTAGAAGGTCTCGCCACCCGGCCTCGGATCTGGCAATTACATCCAGGATCCCCCTCTGAGCTCTTCCACTTCTGTTAAGGACAGATAGTATTGGTACCTTGGGCATGAGGAAACTAATCCAGCCTCAAGTCGCGTACCTCAATTCCTTCCTACTGGCTAACTTGCTCAACTCTGGGAATAAAATTTCTCACAATACAATTTTTGCTCCCTCTTTCTCACCCCCATTGGTTACTCTCTTTTTCCCTTTTCAAGGGAGAGAGTGAGAGAACTGTATGTAACTTTTTTTCAGCAGTTCATAAAACTGATTTTCTAGTTCCTTTCTCAACTAAATCAAAATCTTTTAATTAATGTTTAACAACTTTTCTTCTAGCTTTTCAGCCTAAATGTTTTTAACAATTTAAAATAAACTAAACTAAAATAACAATGGTAAATAAAACTTGATAACAACAGTTGTTGGTGTGTCACTAGGTGTTACAAAGATGCATTCTTATTACCCTTATCAATTTTAGAAAAGTATAAATAAATAATGTTTATGCAAATTCCCTGACTTTCCCTCAGCATCTTATGCTCTTTCCCACCATTAATTATAAATGTATTATAAATACTTTTCTTAATGTACATTTTTATTATATTTATTAATTTTAGGAAATTATAAAAGAGATCATGTTTATGTTTACTAATGAAGATTGGATTGAGTTTTTTTATTTTAAAAATAACAATAAATATTTGTTTATATTAAATAATTTTTTATTTATTTTTATGAGTTTTAAGAGATGTCCATATTCACTTGATTGATGAACCTAATGAACTAGTATGGATACATTTATTCTCTGGGATCTACATTTTTAAATTGGGTTACTTTTACTTTATTTCATAATGGATTTTAGAAATTTAGGTGGACTAGTCAAAACATTTTTAGAAGCTTAAATGGTCAACTAAATCCAAACTATTTATGTGGTGTGCTTTAGAAAATAAGATACCAACATGAAACTTTTTACATAAACGATAAAAAAAAAGCAAGGGCTCAGATGGAGCGACCTCTACAAAAAATCTAATGAATCTACATCCCACCTTTTGATTGAATGCTCATACACATAGGTCATGATAGGCTCTTGCATCCAAGTTTGGACAAGATTTCAATGGATAGGGGAGAGTTTCCTAGAGGCTTGGCAACTTTTCTATACTAATAGAGAGGTTAAGGATTCATAGTCTTGCCTCTTCTAGCCTGCTGGGGTGTTTGGCTTTCTAGAAACAAAGCTATATTCAATGATTACCTTGTTCGCCTAGAGGTCACCACAACTCAATCACTTTCTATCTTAGATTTGCTACCTAAACCTAAGGTTTCATGGCACTATAGAACTGTCCCTGACCTCCAAATTGACAAAACTAGAGCTTGGGCCTTTTTTTATGGTGCTTCATAAGGAGACCAAAAGTTTGTGATAGGGGTGTGATTTTGAAGATAGAAGAAAAGCATTACTTCCATTTCGAAATGGGTTTTAAGAGAGGGAACCAACTTTTTTGCTAAAGTAATGGCCCTCAAACTTTTGTTGATTTTTTCTTTTGAAAAATGTGTCCTATCTCTTTGAATTTTTGGGGATTCTCAGTTGATTATCAACAGGATAAATGTGTCATAGAGATGTCACAATCAAAGGATTCTACCCTTGGTGGGTGATATAATCCACTTGAAATCCTCTTTCACACATTTCTCTGCCTCACAGGTTTACAGGGAGCACAACACCACTACAAACACCCTCTCTAAGGAGGTGATTTCAATAGTTCATGGGGCATGGTTGATTTCAGAGACATAAAATGAGCTTTTTTTATGAGTTATACCATCGACCTTTATTGAAGGGAACAACATAGAATACCATAGTTATTTTTTCTCTGATCACTACTCATACATATCTTATTATCAACGAAAAGTTTACATGTTTTTGGTTTTATCATATATCAACACATATGCAATTTTTTCTAACAACACAAAATACAACGAACTTTCATTTTTGACAACGTTTTATATGATGGCTATCATGCCACACTGTAGGAAAGTTTCTTGAAGATCTCTCTATCATCTGAATACATGCTTGACATGTATTAACATAATGTAAAATTTTATCACATTGATAGTAAAATTATGTCTTTTTTAGGAAAAAGAATGATAAATATCTTTTACATTTTATATGATGAGAATATATATATATATATATGTTTTGGTCCTGAAAAAATGTTTATCAAACAATACGAAACAAGGCTTTAAGTCATTATAAGACTTAATTTTTTTGAACTCGACATTTCACATGTCAAAATTAAACTCTAGAGAGAAGATAACAACATTTTCCCAACTACCCGAATTAAAACCTATTGGCATAACAATTTTTTAATAAATATAATGAGATAAAATTAAAATATTATATTTGTATTTGTTTAATTTATTTAAATTATCTAAAACTTATATTAAAAATAAAGCTTAATAAGAATAAACTCTTTTTAAATATTTTGTTAGTTACATTGTAAGTATAAAACAAGTGCGGGTAGCATAGTTCCTGCCATTCAAGTGGAAATTATGTTTTAGAAAAACTGCAAATTGATATATGAAGTAGAAAAATTATATTTCTATTTCAACGTCACTTGTAAAACAAATGTATAGTTATAATCTATAAAATCAATTTAATAATTAATAAGTTCCATTATATTTTATTTTCTTATCATTATTATTTCTATTTCAATGTTATTAGTCTATAGCCGATGTCCATCTAGATCATTGATTGGCATGGTTTATTTAAATGTCTTAAGTGCTAATAAATAATACACTTCCACACTTGCAATGTTCAATTCATAATGGAGCATACCTCTAGGAAATATGGTAACATCCCTCAAATAAAGAATATCAATGTGTGATGCACCTAATTAATTATTTATGGCTAATGGAGGAGGATACATGTAAAACTTATTTTCTGGAGTGGGATAACATGTTTCTTTCAACCAATTACAAACATATACATTTAGTATGAATATTTTTTTAGACTTTCCTTCGTTGAGTGACTAAGCTCAATCGAACATGACACATATTTTTCATCATTCCAAAAAGAACCTTTTATACCAATGAGTAGATTATTTAGGATATCTCTTCAAACCATCTTTATAATGAGTATAAATAAAACCAAATCGAAATATATAGCCAAATCCCCATTCAAAGTTATCCATAAGTTAACAAGCAAAGAATCCACAAACATCCACATCTTCCCCACAAAACATCATATATTATAGCTTTTGGATTTTTCCGTTTTTATGCTTTGGAAAAAATAATAATTAAAACTGAAATTGTATATAGTAGTGTGTCACAGGAACTCCGCACTACAAAGAATTATACTCATATGCTTTTTTGTGTTTGATTACAGTATGCATAAAATGGAATGAAATAGATATCGAATGGCATAGTTCTTCACTTTTACCTTATAGCTTTAATTATGTAGCACAAATGCTATGAACAATAATTTATATGGCTTGTATCATTCAATGTTTCATCGAGTGATGGAGAAGTAATCGAGTGATGGATCGGAGTTCTCCATAGGGAATTCATTTAGTCCTGCAACCAAATTTTAGCATTATTACCATATCTATTGAAGCCAATAATGAAACGAAGATTGATAATGTGATTTACTTACCATTTTTTCTTATAAAGATAGGTAGATTGTTATACCGCTGTTTTATATAGGTTAACAAATCCCCTAGTCCTAGTGCAAACATATAGAGACAAAATGGGTGTCTGTGCAAATTTTATAGATAAATATCAACATCTATGGCTTTAACTTTTGGATTAAAATACATAATTAGGCTCTATTGTTAAGCTGAATATCGATATTTATGTGTAAATTGTTTTTCTCTTAATATTTTAACATACCTTGAGTCCTATTGGCACCTTACTGAGCTCTGCTGTGAAAATCAAGTCATGTGCGAATCAAAGTAAAAAAATAATCTATTCTTTTAATTAGACTATGTCATTAAAAAAAGCTATATAAACAAGTGTAATATGAAATGAGATATAGTTTAATTGGGATGTGATGTTCATAAACCATGGCATTGGTCCACGATATTGTAATCAAGTATTTTACAAATTAAAAATCTCCATGGTAAAGTGACATATATCTCCATGAATAAGAATTTTGTTACCTATTTTTTCAAATGTATATATGTTTAACTTATAACAATATTAATAATATTGTTATAATTTAATTATTTTTACGATTTTTCTTTTTTAAATAAAGCTGAAATGTATTATAAAGTAAGTGCTTTGATGTTTATTATGGTTTGATAACTATTGGCACTTAGCAACCATTTACTTTTATATGGATGCGATAGTATCTTATATAATAAGTATATATGTTTTGTCAACAGTTGCACATGGAAGACATGAATTAGCAAACAACACAAGAGGAGCTCACAGGTGCGGATCACCAGGAGCTCCTACAAGAAAATACGCCACTTCGGCTTCACATTAAACTCCAATAATAAATAGATACACTTTGTTAGGGATAGAAAATCAAATCCCTGAATGATAGGAACTGAATGACCAACAAAAGCACAGTCATAACTACGTAACAATAATCACCTAATCTCCATGAATTCTAACACTCCCCCTTAATGGAGAATGGGTTATTAAACACACCTAATGTGTCCCTAAAAAACTCAAACTTCAGTCTTCCCAGAGGCATATTAAATATATCAGCCATATTATCACAAGAATTACAATATTCAACACAAATCTCTTTGGACTGCACCTTTTCCCTGACAAAATGAAATTGAGTTTCTATGTGCTTAATGTTTTTATGAAATACAGGATTGTAGGCCAGTTTTATGGAACTTTGATGATCACAATTGATAACCATAGCCTCTGTCTATTCTTCTCTTACATCTTGGAGAAGTCTACGCAACCAAAATGCCTCACATGCTGCTACAAACATAGCTTGATATTCTTCTTATATCGAGGATAAGGCTACAGTATGATGCTTCTTACTACACCAAGAGATTATCCCGTACCCAATGTTGAAGGCGTAACTTGTAATCGACATTCTATCATCTAAATTTCCCACCCAATCAGAGTCTGTATAACCTGTCAAACTAACATCAAATGAGTCAAAGTACAAAATACCAAAGCCTGAAGTTCCTTGTAGATACCTCAGTACTCCTTTCGTTGTAATCCAATGGTTCTCATGAGGTCGAGTCATGAACTGGCTCAAAACACTCACTGCATAAGCTAGATCTAGTCTCGTTGTAGTCAAATAGATAAGAATACCAAACAATTGTCCGTGCAATGTTGCATCTACATATTTTGAACCATCATCTACCTGAAGTTTGTTGTTCTATTGTAAAGGCACAAATGCAGCCTTGCACTCATCCATTTTGAATTTAGTCAACAAACTCTTAGCATACTTACCCTGGGATAAGAAAATTTGGCTTGAATCTCTCCAAACTTCTAGACCCAAACAGTAATGCATTTCTCCAAGGTCCTACATCTCAAATTTCTATGATAATTGCTGCTTGATTTCTTCAATGAGATTTTCTGCACTCCCTGTCATGATTAGATCATCTACATATAAAGAAATCAACACTGTCTACCCCTCATGATTAAACACAGTATACAAATTAGTATAATTTTTGCTCTGTTTATAACAATGCATGAGGAAAAATGAATCAATTTTTTTCGTACCAGGATCTAGGAGGTTGCTTTAAACCATATAAAGCTTTCTTTAATCTACATACTAAGTACTCTTCTCCCTTCTTAACAAACCCCTCAGGCTGCACTAAGTATACTTCTTCTTTTAAATCACCATTTAAGAAAGTAGATTTAACATCTAATTGATGTATTTTCCAATGATGCTTAGTGGCTAAAGCAATAATCAATCTAATGGTATTTAGTTTTGCAACAGGGGCAAATGTTTCCTCAAAATCAAGACCTTCTTTCTGGGAATGCCCCTTTGCAACCAACCTTGCTTTATGCTTATCAATAGACCCATCTGCTTTAAATTTCAACTTAAATAACCATCTGCAACCTATGGGTTGTTTACCATGAGGAAGCTTTATGAGATCCCAAGTATTTCTCTTAATAATAGATTCATATTCCTCCTTCATTGCTTCCTTCCATTCAAAACTCTTACTAACTTCATAAAAATTAGAAGGTTTTGCAATGTTTAACATACCAGTCATGAGCGCACAATCCCTATATCGAGCTAGTAATTGTTTTGGCCTGCTAGATCTCCTGAGCGGTTGGGGTTCAACTATTTTGCTCTGTTCTTCTCTTTGTGGACTGAACTCAATTTCCTCCTCTTTACCTACTCCTGTTGTTGCTGCTGTTTTTGTTGTTGTTGTTGTTGTTACTGACTGTTTCCTGTTTCAATATCCTCATCTGAAAGTAAGGGTACATGCGATTCTTCATTATCTTGAACAGGATTTCCATCACCAACCTGTTCATGGAATACTACGTCTTTACTAACAAACACCTTGTGAGTAGAAGGATCAGACATTTTATAAGCCTTATACTCATTGCAGTATCTAATGAAGGTACATTTAATGGCCTTTGAATCTAACTTCTTCCTGTTTTCTTTGTGAACATGCACAAAAGCTTTACAACCAAATACTCTAAGATGACTTACTGCGGGCTTGAATCCAAACAATGCTTCAAAAGGAGTTTTGTAATCAAGAATTTTAGTGGGACTCCTATTCTTCAAATACACTGCAGTATTGATAGCTTTTGCCCAAAAACCATTAGTTAGATTCTTACATTTCAACATACTGCGAGCACACTCCACAAATGTTCTATTTTTCCTCTCAGCCACTCCATTCTGCCGAGGAGTGTAAGATGTTGTAAACTGTTGTTGTATCCCATGCTCTTTATAGTATTTATTGAAATCCCCTTTCTTGAATTCTCCACCTTGATCTGATCGAAGAATCTTGATGAACTTTCATGTCTGCTTCTCGATCATGTTCCTAAAATGCTTGAAATACTCAAAGGGAATCTTCTGTCTAAGAAAATACACCCATGTGAATCTTGTACAATCATCAACAAAGATTAGAAAATAGTAGGCCCCACCTAACGATCTTATCTACATAGGGCCACATAAATCAGTGTGTACAAGTTCGAGTATATCCCTTTATTTCCTATCTTTAACAACAAGAAATTCATCTCTATGTTGTTTACCGAATGCACATGCTTCACAATCAATATGAAACTTTTTCAGAACAGGAAGACCATCTACCATACCTTTGTTCTACAACAGAAGAAGGTCATTGAAATTGATGTGCCCAAGTCGCTGATGCCACAAATTTTCAGCAGACTTGTCTGATGACATCAATGCTTGTTGTGGCGTACTCTTCACATCCAGTTTGTAGAGTCCTCCTATACGAATACTTGTAGCAATAGGGTTCATCTGGTCCAACAAGTCTTTAATAATACAATGAGATTTAGACAATTCTACCTTGAGATCCTGATCTGTAATCTTTGATATAGAAATCAGGTTCTTCTTAATACCAGGAACATACCACACATCAGATATATTCCTAATCTTTCCATCAGGAAGAGTAACAAGGAAATCTACATGTCCCTTAATCTCATACCCTCTATTATCTCCAAGGTATACTTTTACTATAGTGTTGGATTCTCTAAAATTTCTGAACCATTTCTTTTTACCTGTCATATGTGAGGAGGCTCCAGAATGTACGAACCAAATATTTGATTCATCCTCCTCAGTAGCTAAAACAGTCTCAGCCTCAGCCATAAACAATCTGACATCCTGATTCTAATCAACATCTACATCAACCAAATGACCTACATGTCTTCTCTGCTTGTACCTCTCCCCATCTGCCTTTTTCTTATGGCAAAATTTAGCAATATGCCCTATCTTACAACAGTAAAAGCATTTAGGAGTAGAGTCATGTTTATGCGAGGTCATACCTTGTGGTGTCCTTTTTCTTGATGCGCTACCTTTCCTATGATCAGCCATTGTTTTCCCCTTCGACTTGAACTTTGTCATCAATGCAAGATCTGGATTTTGAGGTTTGAGAGACAACCTCCTGTCCTCTTATTGTAGCAAAATCCCAGTGAGCTCTTCAAATCCCGGAGGCTTTTCTCTTTCATTCAATCCCGTTATAAACATCTGATAATCATTCATCATGCCGTTCATGGTAATTGTCACCAGATCATCATTTGCCACGGTCCGACCAATATCAGCTAGTTTATATTTGACTTCCTTTATCCAGGATATAATTGAAGAAACATACTCATTCTCCTCCATCTTGATGGAGAGAATATTCTTCCTGAGGTACAAATTTCAACTCGTGTTATTGATCTTGTACATCTCTTTGAGAATCGCCTAGATGTCATTCGCTATTTTGCAATCCCGAATGTGAGGGATGATTCAATCTTTGACTAAAAACTTAAGAAGAACCTTCACCTTCATCTCCCTTTTCTCCCAGTCTTGAATTGTTGTATTCGATCCACCAGTTGCAGTAGTCGGCTTGACCTCATCACTAGTGGCAATGCCATAGGAATTTTGTCCCTCAAGCAGAGTCTGGAGCTTAAATTTCCAATTTGTATAATTGGAACCATCAAGCTTATTACTCTCATTGAGATAAGCTTCAGCGATTTGATTATTCATCTTGAATGAATAAAATCTTCAACAATTTAAGCAAACCTCGAATGTTAAAAAAAAAAAAAAAATACCCTGATCACTGAGAATTTCCTTAACAAAAAATTACCCTTAATGATAATAATTCATCAACTTTCAATTAAAGGAACTCCGGATCTTTTTTTTTGAATAGATCACTCCAAATTCTCTTAAAAAATACACATCCCCTTTCTTTCTTTAAAATAAGGAGCTTTCCAATTAAAAGAAATCCAAAGTTTTTTTGTTTTTTTGTTTTTTTGTTTTTTTGTTTTTTTTT
>APFE031321831.1:0-18483 GCA_000404065.3 Pinus taeda
GCCATTGATGTGGACATCAACTACAGGACTCCCAGGGTCCAAATACTTTGGACAGATTACTTGCCCCAACATGAGGTCGGACAGTTGTCCTATGACATTGATGGTCGAGGCATCTTTCTTTCGCCTGCCTGAGTGCCTAAAACACTTCTCTTTAATCAATTTGTTGTAAATTGGTACATCTTTGATGGCCTGGATAAGTGGAATTTTCACACACAACTGCTTAAGTTCTCCCAGAAGCTCGTCCTCCTCTGGGTTGGGCTGTGTGGTCGCTGTGAGTCGCTTAGGAAAGGGTGGAATGGCTTGGGGTTCACTTTCCTGTTTCTCTCCCTCCTCCTCTAAGGGAGGAGGTTGGCGCTTTGGAAGGACTTTCCCAGATCGCAGGTTGATCTCCTAGATCTCCACAACATAGGTAGGGCATGATGTCTCCCCAGTATATACCTACTGGGCCTGTCTGTTGTTGGGGTTCGGGTTCGGTTGAACATGCATCTGGGGTTGTCTTGGAGGAGCAGGAGGTAATGGTTGGGATTGAGTTGGTGTTGGAGGCATAATTGCGGGAGGAGTGTTGTATTGGGGCCTCCACCTCGGTTGAGGTGCATTCCACTGAGGTTGTGGCTGGGCATGAGAGTGAAACAAGTGAGAAGGAGGTTGAGTTTGGTATGGAGATGGATAGGACCACGGAGGAGGTGCAGACTAGGAAGGATGAGCAGGGGGACCCCAAGAAGGCATATGAGCAGGTTGGTTGGGGTAGTAATAAGCTTGGGATGACCCTTTCATTCCCTACTGATAAGGTCTGGTTCCATGAGGCCTCTTTGGTTGAGGAAGTAGAGAGGTTCAGTAGCCACCTCGGTCCCTAGGTACATGGCTTTAAATCCAGGCAAGGTAGGGCATTGGTTGGTGGGATGGTCTTCCTCACACATGAAACATACCTCTACTGAGTGTAAAGGGCAC
The DNA here is from genome assembly GCA_000404065.3 of Pinus taeda. Taxonomy (NCBI): domain Eukaryota; kingdom Viridiplantae; phylum Streptophyta; class Pinopsida; order Pinales; family Pinaceae; genus Pinus; species Pinus taeda. The sequence goes on from APFE031321831.1 coordinate 949, forward strand.
TCATTCTTGGGGTGCTTCCTTGTGCATCTAGGACAAAAAATGGCCAAAGCCCTCTCAGCTTCTTCTTTCTTCTGCTAAATTTGGAAGGTATCAATTTGCATGGCAATGGTCTGTCTCATTTCGCTCTTAAGGTCTTCCATCTGGTTAGAAAACTCATGCTTGGAGAAAGAGGTACTAGCTGAGAGATGATTCCCCCTACCTCTCTTCCGGGACGCCCTAGAATGGTTTCTAAACACAGTCTTTATGTCCTCATAAGGTAGTTGGTAGATGTCTCCTCCAGCCAGCAGGTTAAGGGTGTCCAGAAGGTCTTTAGGGACTCCTCAGAGCAGAACCAACTTCAGATATTCTGGGTCAAGTGTGCACCTGGCCCATTTATAACTGAGCTGGAACCTTTCCTCATAGTCTTCCAAAGATTCATCACTGCCCATGGTCATCCGAAAGATTTCCCCCTTAGTTTCCTTGGACCTACAGTAGTCTCTATACTTGGCGTTGAAAGCTTGTTGCATTTGAGCCCAAGTGGTGATACTGTTTCCAGGTAACCCCATGAACTAGCGTAATGTTGCATCCTTGAGGGTAGAGGGAAAAAGTTTCAGCTTTTGCTCATCCTCAGCATAGTCATAAGTTCAACAAAGGACAGAAAACTCAAACAGGAAGGTATTAGGGTCCTCAGTAGTCAGGCCATGGAAATGAGGTAGCGCAGAGGGACTTATGTTTTTCATTTTCATGTCTCCATTGGTCTCTCGGATGGGAAAGGCACCCTCTATTCTCTCGTCTTCTCTTCTACCGTTTCGGTTTTTAGCCATGGCTTCAGATGGAGTGTTCCCTAACTCTTCTTCTGCTATAGGATCTTCGTATATCTCAGGAGGTTCACCTATAGGTTCTTCTGGCTCACTGTCACCAGAGAAAAGTGAAGGTTGACTCAGTGATGTGATGGGGGTGTTGGGTAAGAATTTGCTAGTTTTATCTATGTTCCTACAAGGCATGAAATGGAAAGTCTTTTTCTTGCTTTTTTGTATTTTTTGTACCTGCAAAATGAAAATAGATTGAACTGCAACTAACTATCTTACTGAAATGAAAATGTGAAATTGAAATGAAAGCAGGAAAGGATTAATCTATTTTGTAGAATTGAAATCGGAATTGAAATGCTAATTTACGCTTGCAGAATTGAAATGCTAATCTATGAAAGCAGGAAATGTTTACTTTACTTTTGTGGAAAAGAAATTGCAGAATGGAAATGAAATAAACTACTTAGCAGAAGTTTGTAGTGGAAAATAGAAGAAAAGCAACAATCACCAATACTCTGACGCTTCCCCGGCAATGGCGCCAAAAAGATGGTGGGCTCCAGTATTGCAGCAATAATGCTGCAACTCCTGGGACTCCCTTCTTTACTTTTATCAACCCGGTTGTTCGTAACAAACTTGGAAGCGACGGTGCTGTATGCACAAGTACTAGCTCTTGCCGCAGCTGTCACTTGGTCAGCTAGCACAAGTCCACTAGGGGCTTTAGCCAACTTCTATGGGCTTTTAGAAGAAGCTTTTAAGTGATGGATGAAAGCTAACTCATAGGAAGCTAATCTACTTGCGAAAAGAGATTGACAAACTGAAGGAAAACGCAAACCCTAGCAAACCCTAATTCTACCAGCTAGTCCTACTGATGCAAAGATGAGGGCACAAACTACTGAAAGAGATGCCATTACTTCTATTAAGGTAAAAGACATGTGTTTAAACTACCCTTGTCCTAAGAAAGCATCTTTTTGTACTTTTGATTAAGTTGTCAATTTTCACATGCATATGCTTGAACTGTGCTTCACTGTGCAGGTGTGGATCAAGGAAGAGAAATGCTTGGAAAAGGTTGGAAAGGTTCAGAGAGGGTCTAAGGAGTCCCTAACATGCTTCTAGAGAGTTTCACAAAGTTTGGCTATTAGGAAACCTCATTTGTGAGCTTCTACAGGAAGTCTGTAGGGGTTCTACAGGATGTTTTAGAATTTCTATAGGATGTTTGGGAATTGGTTTCTAGGGGGTGTATGAGTAAGGGAAGGTGCATGGAAGGATCTGGAGGTAGGATAGGGGTCTAAAAATTGCCTAAGGACTGGTGGATGAAGCGGTGAAGAGGTATAGAAGGCTGACTTGGCTTGAAGAAGGCTAAGGCAATGATGGGTAAGGAGGTAAGGTTTCGTGGACAAAAAGGATAGATGGGAAACGAGAAACTTAGCTAAGAGACAGAACAGGTGGCTTAGGTGATACTTTGGGTGGATGAAAGAATGGAGAAGATGCCCTGCATGGTGTACCTTGATCAAATCAACCAAGGCTTGCAAATGATAAAATCCTGAACTAGTCTAGTCTAACCATCAACAACATAAATGAACAACACTTTGTTTGGGAAGAAAACCTTGTACACCATCTATGCAAAGAAACATTTCAGATGTCCAAACCCATGACTAATCTCTGCTAATAAAAACAAGCACACTAGGGATTGCATAGTCAAGCAAACTAGTGTTTTTGTGAGGCAACACTGTTTCCTCAATTCCAACCCCAAATCCAATAAGGATGAGGTGAAACCAGGAGTGTGGTTGTCCCTTTTCTTGGAGGTTTTGTTGTTATTATCCTACCAAAGCACCTAAAACAATGTCATTCACAAATAGTGATCTATTCCAGCAACATAACGAAATCTACATAACAGAAATATGTTCAAATGCATAAAGGAAAATAGTGATACGTAAAAGAAAAAGTAACTATACAGAAAGGAGGCCCTAGGCTCTCAGGTTGGGCCCAACCCTGAGAGCTTTGGCTCCTATGAAAAACCCAGATTTGATAGGAAACCAAACTTCTTCTCATTATCCAAAAATAATCATAAAAGTCATGCCAAAAATGGCTACAAAAGAGCAAAATAGAACTGCAGCACTGAGGTGCAAAGTACACAATAGTTTCAAAAGTCTTTTTACGAAGGCTGAGGCCTCAACATTTATACGTCACGAGGGACCTAGCTGGCCTCCTCAATTTGTGGAACTCGGCTGTCAAACTGTGAGTTAAACAGTCCCTTTCTAGATGCTGCTTGGCTACCTTCTAGATTCGGTTTGGTGGTCTTTGGAGCTCGGAGTTGGGGGTGAAGATCCCGAGGAAGAGTTATTTAATGCCATAGGCAACCCACCCTTTGAGTCCTCACCTCAGGCTTGGATGCCTTATAACTCATGATTGCTTTGACTTTGCTCCAATATATGTCAAAAAACCTGAAATAAACACGTGTTAACCACCTAGGAAAAGTGACTTCCCTTATTTGTACCAATGACATAAACATACTAAAAATAATGCATAAACTATAGAAAATGATGGATTTGAACAAGGACTGAACAAGGATAATTAGGCCAAATGAGCCCAACAAGTTACCAATTTTGGGGCTCATCACCCACCATGGGTTAATTAGAATCATCACAGAAGTTGCCCTCCAAAACCTCAAAATTCCTATCCAATGGGATATTTTTAGAGACATGCAGAAATATGAGGTTATCAATCCCTCACATATGATATTAGCCCTACTGTTACCAAAAAGGATTAAGAAGAGACAAAAATAGATGGAGAAGAAGTAGAGGGATGAAGAGGAGATAGACGAGGATGAAGAGGAAAAGAAAGAGAAAGAAGGTGATGAAGAAATAGAGGAAGATGTCAAGGAGGAAACTGACAAACAAGATGAGGATATAGAGGGAGAAGAAGAAGGAAAAGGCATAGGTAAAAAGGGAAACAGAACATAGGGGGTAGAAGACAAGGAGGAGTCACCTAGGGTGTCTCTAGAACCCACTAAGAGAGAGGCAGCAACTGCCCTCACTTCCCTTAGCACCCTTATCAAACAAAAAGGCAAAAGACAGAGGAAAACCCCCTTATACTTCAAAACAAGGAAAAGTACAAGGATAAGGTAGGGAAAACCCCAAAATCCAACCAAGGTTCCCATTGTTATTGAGGACTCACCTAAATAGCAAGAGAAGATGACTCCTCCTATAAAAAATTAAGAAGAAGGATCCTCAACACAAACCTCCCCTAAGTCTCCTATCACCTATGTGAGAAGGCATGTAACTAGGTCTACCTCATCCAAAGGAAAAGACATCCTACAGGATTCACAATAGGACCTACAGGAAGCAGAGGCAATCCTATAGAAAACTCTGCTAAACCTACTGGAAACTCAAAAATTGGATGAGGAAAGAAGTAAGAAAGCAGAAAGAAAGAGAAAGGACCCAGAGCAAAGGAAACCTAGTCGTCAACCTAACCTTGACTCCTACTACATATTTATTGAGGGGGGCAGGGTCATTCCACAAAAAATTGCTATTCCATTATTCTTTGAACTTGAGAAAGAAAGATCCAGAACTCATAGATGGACGTAGATTTCCAAGTCCAAGGGAGTGGATGACATTGGTCACATGGAGGAGAAGCTCAAAGAGATGGGAAGGGAACTAAATTGCTTGATAGACAGAGAGGCCATCATGAAGACTGAGTTGGAGGAAGAAAATGCATGGTTGAAAGGACAACTACAAGAAAGAGAGAATCAATTAGCATCCATGGCCAGTCTATCTTTGGAAGCAATCTAGTGCAGGATGCCAGCTAAGAAGGATGCGCTATAGCTTAAGGAACAATGGTTACAGTTCCAAATCAATACCCTAGCATAGAGATGCACCATGCCATTCCAGGATTATAGATAGTTCATTGATCTCTGTGATCAATGTACATTAGAGTATAGGGCTAAGATGTCTGAATTCTACTTGCATAACATGGCTTTGACAAATATGAATGTATGGGACCCTAATGCAAAGCTAGGGGATTTACGGTTGATGGATTTGGCATCATGGATGAACCATGAGGAAGCAAGGGCTATAGAAATGAAGAGGATATTGGAAAGGGAATAAACAGAGCCTACTATGATTAGATCTGAGCATTCCAATCAAATGGCTGTCATTAGCACACAATTTTATTGCTGATGATCCTCAACTTGCACCTAGGTATCTTGCTTCCCAAGAGAAAGCCATTACAAATTTTGAGGACATGTTCAGATTGTTAGGGGATGACAATATGCACGCTTGTGTAAGGATATGGAATACTTTACCATATAGTTTGAAGATCAAAGAATACCACTCTCCTCAAAGTATGAGAGAAGCACTGAACATGACATCCATGTACAAGCAATCCATCCGAAGGCTAAAAGTCCATTGGATTGACTTGAGACTCAGTCCACCATTGCTCTTGGGGATGTTAGAAAGAATGAAGGAAGAATAATAAAGAAAGCGGTGGGAGGAGGTAGAAAAGAAGGCAGGTTTCTATGCAGAAGAAGAGGAAACTACAACAGAAGCATGGGATGTCAGGGAGGCCATTAGAGCTATGAAAGACATGGATATTGATTAAGTTACTCAGAGGATGAGCAAGACTTTCAGTAGGGGGCTGATCATGAGCCTCATCATTGGGTAATTATATGGGCCTTAATTCACCTCCTAGCTAGTCACATAAATTCTTCTCACAATTTATTACATGTTTTTATTATATTTTGTTTAATGAGATGAGTTAAAGTGAGATATTATGCCTGGTGGACTAATATGCATTGAATGCAGGTTTGGAAGAGAAAATAAAGGAATTTTGGCAAGAATAAGGTTTGAAACTCGAATGGGACAAGGGAGAGAGATTGTAGGAGGTAAATCATCCTCATTTACTCCTCTATTTGAATATTCCTCCATTAATAACACCAGCTCAGAGTGCAATCAACCAAGTAATGAAGACCAAAAGGTAGCTGAGAAAGTGATAGACAAAGAGTTAGTTCATATAGATTTTGGGAGCTGAGCCTCCCTATATTTGAGGAAGTCATTGGGTACTTCAGTTGTATAAGTAGAGAGGCCTAGAGCCTCATTAGGATTCGAATTTTTGTTGTAAAAACACTAATTATTTTTGAGCCCCAGACTTGTCGAAGACATTGATGTAATTTTCCCTTTTGATAATGAAAATGAGATTTTTATTGTTCTAGAACCGAGTTAACTCAGAGGGCTGAAGCTTTTGGGTTAGGGCCCAACCCTAGCATCAAAGGCTCCTCTTCTTGTATATGTATGCTTGGCTTAGTTGCATAGATTCATGGTTAAGTTGTCTCTAGAAGTATTTCATTTCAAGTATTGTGGATTTGATTAGTTGTTTATTAGTTTGGCTCAATTTGTGCTTTACTTTAGTAGCAATTTAGAAGGGATAAAAGGAGCACCACAAAGCTATCAACAGGTGTCTTGGCTGACCTCTTCCTTCAGGGATCATGATTTGAGGAAAAGACCCTTATACAGCACCAAAAATACATATTTCCATTTTCTGATAAGATTTAGAGTTTACTGTACTTAAACCAGAATTTGATCATTTTTTTCAAGTGTAGGGTTTAATTTCCATCTCTTCCATCTTCAGTCTTACAGTAGATATTATCCATGATTCCATTTTATTCAGCAATTTTCCTCATGCATGAAGTAAACAGCTAGTTCATTAATTTCTTCTTTTCTAGCTTGTTAGAATTATTCTTGTTTACATGAATTTTTGGAAATTATAAATGTTTGATGCAGAGCAGGTGCTTTAGAAATATAAAGAGATCTCATAGCAGACAACCACCTTCCAACTTCATCCATCCATAATCATTCCTTTCTTTCACCAAGATCTTCACCAATCTCACCATTTTACATAGAAATTCCTCCAAGCATGTTGAGTGAATCCAACCATCTCCTAACCTTGATTTTGATTTCTGAGTGACCATAGGAATTTTCTCACTCCATTCCACCCATCCACCACCTTCCCTAAGCCTTCCATCACCTCCAACAACCATCATTTTTCTCTCTGCTATATTGTGTAGAAATATAGGAAATCCTGTAGGTTTCTAGTACATCCTGTAGTGGCTTGTTTTGAGGCTGAATTGAGGGAAAACCTCTAGGAAGCCACACCAGGTCACCCAAGGGTCTCCCAAACCTTCCAAACATCTCCTAAACCTCCCAAATATCCACTAGCATCACTAAGCCACCTGCCACATCAACAAAATAGATTAGGGTTTACACTTGATTTTCTGGAAAAAGAATAAAAAGAACAAAACATATTTATTTCAATCCTTTACATGCATAGTAGTGATGTTTGAAGTCTTTAATTTCCATGCTTTAGATAGTAGAATTTCATATATCTTGGCTTGGTATTATTATAAAGCATAGTTTCTCAGCAGTTAGTTAGAGAATAGTGTGTTTTTCGCAGAGGATTTCAGTAATTTTCCTTATTTACAGTAGACAAGATTTCCCCTAGAGTCTATTTCTATTTCTTTCATCAACAATCAAGCTTCTTCTGAATCCATAGAAGTCTGGCTTCAAAACCCTAGTGGTTTCTCGCCAGCTGAACAGTGACAAAAGGCAGAACCATCACTTTTACTTGTGTACACAACACTGTCACCTCCAAGTTTTTACGAACCCCAGGTTGATAAAGTAAAGATGGTAGCTCCAGGAGTCGCAACATTCTTGCTGCAATAATAGTGCTCATCAAGGAATAGTGATAATCAAATTTATGTTACAGTGGAAAGTATGGAATTTTTTTACTGCACGGTTAATGTGGGACTAATTTGCTTTTATAAAAACTTTAACTTGTAAATTTTGTTATGGCGATATCAAGAACTATGATAAAAAATGCATTACGAAAGACTTTAATATATAATTCTTGTTATGGCAATATAGTAAACTATGATATAGTGAACATTACAAAAAAAAATTATAGCACAGTGAATGTGGGATTAATTTGTTTTAGAAGATATAATAAAAATTAAAAAAACATTCATTTGTCTAGTAAATATTATATAGTTTAAGCAAAAAATTAATTTAAGTTAAATATTTAGTTTACAATTTTAATTTAAATATTTAATTTAAAATATTTATTTTGTAAGAAAAGTTTGGTTAATTTTTTTTAATAAATTGTAGAGGAAAATTATGGAGGGAAATACATGAAACAAAATTTTTGGAGGGAAAATTATGGTGAAATTTTATGGAGGGAAACTTTGGAAGAAAATTTTCATTCTTTAAGCTATATATCATCATTAGGAGAGAGTGCATTTGTATCATTCAACCTCTTATGTTTGAAGGGCATGGATTCTTCTAATAATGAAGTTTCACTTTGTGAAGCATCGACATCTTTGTCACGTAACAACTCTATTCATATTGATGAATATAATAGAAATTCTTCCACTATGAATAAATAGTCAAATCTTCCACTTAGTCCTAATCCTAAGGACTATGAGAGCAACAATGATGAAGAGCATGCTGAATATTTTCAAATAAATAAAGAGTCGTGGTTTCCACTTAGTCCTAATCCTATGGAATATGAAAGCAGCGGTGATGAAGATCCTGATGAATAATTTCAAATGAATAGAGTGTCATGGTGTCCAATTATTCCTAATCCTATGGTCTATGAGAGCAACAATGATGAAGAGCATGATGAATAATTTCAAAAAAATTGAGTGTCGCAATGTCCACTAATTCCTAATAATATGGACTATGAGGGAAGCAATGATGAAGAGAATGATGAATAATTTCAAATGAATAGAGTGTCATGGTGTCCACTTAGTCCTAATACTATGGACTATAAGAGCAACAGTGATGAAGAATTTTGAAAGAATGGAGTGTCACGGTGTCCACTTAGTCCTAATCCTATGGAATATGAGAGCTACAATGATGAAGAGCATTATGAAGAATTTCAAAAGAATGGAGTGTTACGGTGTCCACTTAGTCCTAATCCTATGGCTATGAGAGAAGCGATGATGAATAATTTCAAAATAATGGAGTGTCACGGTGTCCACTTAGTCCTAATCATATGGAATATGAGAGAAACAATGATGAAGATTTTCAAATAAATAAAGAGTCATGGTTTCTACTTAGTCCTAATCCTATGGACTATGAGAGCAGTAGTGACAAAGGACAGGATGAAGCACTTAGTCATAATCCAAAGGACTACGAGAGAAGTAGTGACGAAGGGAAGGATGAAGAATTTTTAGTAAGTGAAGAGTCACATAAATGATGTAGTCCTAATCCTGTGGACTCTGAGAGCAGCACTAACAATGCACATGATGAAGAATATCCAATAAACATCGAGTCAAATTTTCCATTTAGTCCTAATTCTAAGGACTATGAGAGCAGCACTAAAGAAGGGAAAGATGAAGAATATACTCCAAGTCAGTATTTCAAAAACATAGATGATCATAGTGATGATAACATTCCTTAGAATGATGATGAAAATTCTTATACAAATGATGATCCAACGATGGATATGTTGCCAGGAATTATTGTATTGAGGAGTAGGAGCAGACCTTTTCGTATCAATCAAAGATGTTCTAGTTATACAAGGGGTAGAGCAAAATATCTGATGAGACGTTCTATCAGCACTCTCATTTCAAGTGAATGTTGTCAAAAAGATTGCGTGAAACATATGGATTTCAAGTTTGCATTAGAGAAAAGGAAGATATATTTGTCAATGAATAAAAGCATGCAAAATTCATATTTAGCGGGGTGCATGCAATCTACATTATTAGGTTTTGATTTTCATATTGGGCCTTTATTTATCTGTAGAAAGGATTTCAAAATGTTTCATTCAATGGGTAATTTTCATCTGTCAAGAATCCAAGAAAATTTGGAAAAGGATCCTACATTTTATTTAGAAGTATGTCATAAACGACAGTTTGGGCCATTATCAAATACTGCAATGTCATGGATCAAAGATTTATTTTCAAAGCATGGAGAGTGTATGCCAAATAGAGAGACAATACATATTCCAGATAATTTCTCAAGATGATAAATCTACAACTTATACACAGAATACACAGAAGGTGCTGAGGGACATGGTCCATTTATTACATATCAATATTTTGTGAAGGTATGGAAGAAAGAATTTAGAAATGTCCGTATTCCTAAGAAGACAAGGATGGGGATTTGTAGTACATGTGTTTCTCTTAAAGAAAAAGGGATAAATGTGAAGGGTCAGAAAGAGGTAAGGATTCATAACTTTAAATTTTAAAATTGTATAGTCATCAACTATGAAAACGTATTTATTAATGACTTTCTTTTATGTTGTGTAGATTCCATTGTCGAAGAACCTCAGGAGCATAGTGAACAAAAAACAAGTGAAAGGAGAAAGTTGTACAAGCATCGAAATAAGTGTTATGATAATCTGAATAAATATTTGGGTTTGATAATTGATGGTATGGACCAGAAGAAAACACTTTTACCACATTTTGTTCGCACACCAAAAAAGTTACAAGAGGAAAATTTTATTCAATGTCACTTGGTCGGTTGTATGGTCTTCAATGGGAAAATGTTTCCAAGGGTTTCCTTCATAGCTACAAATATTCATAATGATGCAAATATGACAATAACCATAATTCATGATGTGATTTCTCATTGGTTTGGTAATCTTCCTAAAGTTTTGTATCTACAATTGGACAACACTTGCCGTGAAAACAAAAATAGATTGTTTTTTTGGATATCTAAACATGCTTATTGAATTAAGAAATTTTCAAAAGGTAAAGGTTGGTTTCCTTGTTATTGGGCACACTCATGACCATATTTATCAGATGTTCAGTCGTTTTTCAGTCACATTGAGGAGGAAGGAAGTTGGGAGCTTGCCATCGTTAATTGAATGTATTAAGAAATCATACATGCCAGAGCCTACTTTTGATGTGTTGGAAGAAACTATTGACATGTGAAGGTTTATTCTGGGATTACATGGTGAGGAGAAATGCATTGAACAAATTGATGACATTAGCTTCCAACATCAATTTCGTATCAAAATAATTGATGGGAAAACACTAATATGGGGCAAGAATTATTCAACTACTGTAGAATGGGAATCATCATCAGGTTTGGAATTTTTGAAGTTCATTCCAGATAATCAATTACTTGCATCAAATATATTGTTATTACAATCAATTTTCGAATTTCATAATGAATGCAGACATAATAGGAATATAAATTATTCTGATTGCCTAGAAGAAATTAAAAAATGTATTAGATATACATATGAGTACTTTGATATTGCTTATTCACTTTGGTGGGAGTCTTTTTTCAATGATCAAAGTGATATCATCTCAAGAACAAAAAATGAATATATACCTTTGAAAAATCCATTTATATGGCCACAAAGTGTGTCAAATGAACATGAGGAAAGAAACATTGTTGAACAACAACAATCTCAAGGTATTATTAATTCTTCACAGGCAGAGGAAAGAGAGATGTATATTGGTTCTAGAAGATCTCATGCACAATGTGAAGCCATGGAAGACCTTTACAAGGGTTCAATACAGGATATTAAGGAAGGTTGCATGATCACAATGCTAGTAGATGGAGATCCAAATGACTATCCATTATGGGTTGCTAAGGTAATAAACATCCTTACAGAAAATGAAGATGTTACAGGTTTTGAAGTACATTGGTATGCCACAAATACACACCCATTCAATAGTGCATATAAGCCAAAGATGGTAGTTGATAAAAAATTGGTGGAAATAGAAAAATAAAGGGTACAAATATAAATCGCCACTACAAAAACCTCTTAAAATTGGAGGATGTTGATATACTTGTTTATGATTTCAATTTAACAAAGAGATGAACTCTTCGCTTCAAGGCAATAGAGATTCTGAAAAGCTTGTTACCAAAAGGAATAATGTTGATATGGGAGTCTGCTGAAACCAATTGTAGATCCAAAAGAATTTTGAAACCTGAAATGGTGGGCATGCATGTGGACTCAGATGCGACACTAGTTGATGAAAGAGAATATTATGGAACATCTTCATCTGCATCCAGTCATTCATCTGAAGATGTGAATTCTGAGAAAATATGAGTGATTTTGAATAATTGTCTAAGACAATTTATATAACTGATGTTTGCATCGTATCTTGAAATAAAAATTTTGATTTCCATATGGTGTTAAATCATAAGTTATGAGTCATTTTTATTTTTGCTGGATTATATGTTTTAATTATGATGATTTTTATTGTTTAGAATATCTACAATGCAACAAAAACTTAGAGATATAATGTATGTTTCATTCAATCTACAAATAATGACATTTTGATTAATTGAGTCATGTAATTTGTTCATAATGTTATGGTTTTTTAATTTTATGGTTGAAAAATTTCCAACTTTTTTTGTATCTTTAATGTTATGGTTGAAAACAATTAGAATTTTAACAATATTTAGTGTCATGTTATTATGGATGAAAACTAATAGAATTTTGATGTCTTTAAGATCCCATTGTTTTATCTTTATCATCATTACTAAAACATGTTGAAATTATACTTAGGAAAGAAAAATGTTATTCTACCAAAAACATTAGTGTATTTTTTTCCTCAAAAACCACTAATTTTTTGCACATAATTTTTTTTTTTAAATGTTGAAAATTGACCCTAAAAAAACCATCATTCCAGTATCAACATTTTTCATTTTTAAGGTGTTTTTTGGACAATTTTTGCACAAAATATTCGTTTTCACTACCATTTTTTAAAACATGTTCAAAATTGACCCTAAAAAAACCATTGTTCGCGTATACACTTTTCATTTTAGCACTGCTTTTCATTTTTTTTGGGGGTTTTTTGGCCATATTTCCTATTTTGAGTTTATAGTTCCCGTTTCAAAGTTTACATTGTTATAACAAGAAGTAAAAGAAAAGATACACAATAAATAAGTTGAAATGTATTGGAAGCTCCAAAAACCAATTATTTACAAATAATGCATAGTTGCACTCATAAACAAACTTTGGTGTAAATTTTGTTGTATTCAATTGGAGCCACGAAGACTTAAGTATTATGATGTTCATACCATGCATTTTTTTACATTCATTCACAAAAATTACATAGTGGAAATGCTAAAATGAAACCAAGACCTTATCAACACATGTAAGGAGATACATTTAAAACTGCAATGGTACCAATGACTGATTCCATTCATTAACAAGATAAAAATTAAAAGTACAAAGGCTCACAATGAATTCTTATCTTAAATTGAAATAGATTAAAGAACATGATTTTTGAACAATAAGTCACCACCCAACGATAGGTATCCACACTAGACTAATGTTGTATGTTCCTTAGCATGCTTCTAGTCCATGATGTGGCCTTCTTATCTTGGAATACAATGGAAAGTGAGCATACCCAATTCTCCCCAAGTGTCATTGTGTTCAATCTTTTGGTGAGGTATTCCTTTCTTGCTACCTTGTTTCCCAAATCTATCTCCTCGGTGCCAAATTCTTTGGTTCTTCTGGTTTTGATTCATGTTCTTTTATAGAGTTGAATTCATCATTATTTTATTCAAACTCTAAATTTTTTGGTTCTTTATCCCTTGGTAGGACTTCTTGTTTGATAACATCTTTGACTTCTCTAAATACCAAATCTTGACTATACACAACCTTCTTAGTTTCTGGGTTATAAATCTTGTAACCTTTTAGGCCATATTTGTATCCAATAAAGATACACCTTTCAACCTTCTAATCCAACTTACTCATATTATCCTTTGGAACATGTACATAAGCACCACAACCAAATACTCTAAGATGTTTAAGAGAATATTTTTTACCATTTGATACCCCATCTGGATTATTTTCATCCAATGTTGATTAAGGTGATCTATTTATCAGATAACATGTAATGTCCATTGTCTCTAACCAAAATTCTTGTCATAACTTGCCACCACTGAGCATAGTCTGTCTTTCCGCTTTAGCATCTTGTTCATCCTTTTTGCAACTTTATTTAATTGAAGTTTATATGGAGTAGTCTTATACCTTTATATACTATAGTACTTATAGAATTCTTCAAATTCATTCAAATAAGATTCTCCACCATTATCTGTCTTCAATACCTTAATTTCCTTTTCTATCTAATTTTCCACAAGTGCCTTAAAATATTTGAACTTGTCAAAGACTTCAAATTTCTTACCAAGGAAATAAATCCATGTATTCCTTGAGAAGTTATCTATAAATGAGACATAGTTCACAGATTTACCGAGTGATGGAAGTAACATAGGTATAAACACATTAATATGCACCAATTGTAATATTCCCTCTGACCTCATAGAAGTAGATTGGAATCATACCCAATTATGCTTCCCATATAAAGAATGTTCACAGAAATCAAAATCCCAAAATAAGCTATACATGACTTCTACCATACCATTACTATGACTCAAAGAAACTTCTCTATGATATGTCTCTGCCTTTGATGCCACATCATAGTCTTTGCTCCATAACCTGCCAGAGATTTTCCTTCTTCTACTACACTCTTAGGACAATAGAATTTTTGAACCCATCACAAATAGTGATTCACACCAAAATAGACTGACTTCCAATCCAAAATAACCTTAGAAATACCATTTCTCCTTTTTAACAATCCTATAGGTATCCTTTTTAAACATTATTTTTACACTTGCACCACTGATCCTATTTATAGATATCAAATTTCTGTCTCATCCTAGGATGCACATAACACAAGGGAGTGTTTGAATTCTTTCACCCAGGAGCTTCAATTCAATTTTCCTTGTCCTATGATTCTGGTTGTCAAGTCATCTCCTAGGAAAACATCATCACCATTGAATATTTCATATTTGTAAAACCATTCCCTATGAGGGGTCTTATGAAATGATGCACCTAAGTCGACGATACATGCCTCATGATCTACATGTGTACTTGAACAAGCCAAAGTACACATCCCCTCCTCCATTTGAGGAGTTTTTTTACTTCTATAGAAGGATCATATTTGGATAACTTTCCTTTCTTAAGAATTTTAGATCTGATATTTTTCTTGTAATGCCCATGTTTTCCACATCCTCGACATATCTTTATGAACTTTCCTATAGATTTAAATATTCATCTTGATTTTGGTCTTGCACTCAAGAGCTTATTTCTATTTCTATTCTAGTAGCTTCCTCTTACATACAAGGAATATTCTTTTTTGCTTTGCATGTTTTTCTATCTCATCTCCTTCAATAATAAGGATGAGACTATTTCATCGAAATTTAACAAATTTGTGTTATTACATATGGCAATAAACATACTATCCCATCAGTATACTAGAGAACATAACGAAATAATTCACTTATCTTCATATAAAATATTAATATAAACATATAGTAGATTAATTACCAAAACATTGAAGGCATTTAGATGCTCTATCGTTGAGATTCCACCTTGGGTCCTCACATTATACAACTTATTAAATTGCAAGAACAATTTATTCAGTAGGGACTTAGAATGATAGAAATCCTCTAGCTTGTCACACAAAGTCTTTGTTGTAGTTTCCCTAAATATTCAATAAACTAAATCTAAAAGACACAATCATACTATGTTATTTCCCTTTCAGTCCAACTCTTTCCATTCTTATGTTGACATCCATGTTGGTGCAACACTTGGATCCTCAATGGTCCATTGATCTTTTTCCACTAACAAATCTTCCACTTTGATCTTCCACACCTCAAAAGTTTACCCATTGAATTTCTCTATCTCTATCTTTGAACTTCCCGCCACTTCCTTTTCACCACAAGGATCACTTCTGCAGATCTGCCATTCTAACAAGGTCTACCATAGGCTCATTCCAAACCCAATAGGAATAAAGTCATCCCATTGAAGCCAAAATTGTTATGATATCAAATGTAGCTTTTAACCTTGGACAATTAATTTGTTATCAATGTTCCAGTTTTGAGGATTGCAGATTGATGAGCCCCAAAAATGTACAATTATTTGGGCTCATTCAACTTGCTCATTTGGCTTAGTCCACCATTCTCATTTGTTTATTGCATGTTTTTGATTATTTTTATGTTAATAGAGTGAATTTTGTTAGTCATTATGCCAACAAGTCTAATGGGTGCTTTGTGTAGCCTTGTTGGTCAACTTGGAGACAAATTTGAAGGTCTTAATGAGCACTTGGCAGCCAAATTCGTGGGAGAACAAGCTAGAGGATTTGTAGGAAGGTGTCCCCCTCATTTATGGGTCCTTACCTCGAATTCTCCACCATCAGCTCGGAGTTCAAAGGCCACCAAATCAATGAGCACAAGGGCAGCCAAGCATGTCAAGTTGGACTGCTGTTAACTACAAGTCTTGGGCAGCCAAGTCCCTAACTTTTAGGAGGACTGTTGGGTCCTCAAATTGTATAAATAAGAAGGCTTGGGGCCTCACTTTGGTTAGCCAGTTGATAGTCAGTAGATAGCTGGTAGTTAGTCATTTTGTTTTAGCCATTAGTTAGCTAGTTTGTAATTCGATTTGTAGGCCATGGATTAGTTTTGCTTTTAGCTCTTTCTCAAGCTCTCCTTGTGGACAGTTTTGATGTAACTTTTCATTCTTGGTTAATAAAGATGGATCCAGCTTTGCACCAGCTCTAAATCTCTCTTGGGAGGCTGTAGTTCTTGGGGTTGGGCCCATCTCAAGCGCCCAGTACCTCCCTTGTTTATATTTATGTGTCTTTGCTGCATTCTCATAATAAAATCTGCTATTTGGATTTAAATGTCATTAGTGTTTGAATCTCATTTGCAGAACTTGATATCAGTTTGGATGCATGTTTGGGTTTATAAATACTTAGTTCCATAATTGTTTCACCTAGGTTTCATTTCTTGTTTTCCATTGCTGTTCATTGAATTCATGGCATAAGTAATTTAGGTTGATGCATTTTCGGTTTGGTGACAGTCATAATCATTTGTTTCATTTACACTCCTCTTTCCGGTTCCATTACCATCTCCTCCATCTGGATCACGCATGAAAACATATCTCCTCGACCTTCACTTCGTTCTGTCCTCTCCTAAAGTCTTCCACTCCTCACATAACTTCATTTCCCAACCTTTCATTGACATAACCCTTTACCTTCAGCATACTCCCTACACCCATTTCCCATCTCATTCCTCCACTTCTGAGCCATCACCAGCCTTATCCCTACCTCACATATCTCTTCCTACCATTCCATCACTCCAACACTCCATCATCTCCCAAACCTCCATGGCCAATCATCCTGTAGAACTGCCCAGAACATCCTGTAGAAGACTTATAGGACTATCCTGTAGAAACCTCTGAGTTTCCTGTAGGATCCCCTGCAGACATCCTGTAGGAGGCCACTCACTCGGTTGCTGAGCTTCTGAATGTGAGGAACCTCTGTGGATGGATGCTAAGGATCCCTAGGGACCCCTCCTAGCCTCCCCAACCTGTCCCACGTTTTCCTTCCTTCTCCATCCCATCTGCACAACCAAACCCTGATAAGCACAAAATCACAATCATTCCACCCACTTAATGAAAAAGTACAAAAACATGTCTTTTATGATGCAAGTAGTTTAGATCCATGCATTTTCACTTATTAGAGGTAGTAGCAGCATTGGTAGAATTTTCATTCACATTCTTTGCATTATAGAAGTTAGACTAGTCAAATTAGGGTTTCCTAGGCTTACATGCTTTGATTTGCTTTCAGTTCATTTTTGTCAAGTAGATTAGTCTCCTTTGAGCTAGCTTTCATCCATCATTGATAAAGCTTCTTCTGTGAGCCTATAGAAGTTGGCTTTAGCCC
>APFE031321833.1:5744-17955 GCA_000404065.3 Pinus taeda
ATAAAAGGTTGTAAGCCTATAGGGGTCTCCCAATATATACGCGACGGTACGTGGGAGCACAATCCGTACTGGCACTTACCGTTTCACCGTGGAGGAATCACCCAACCACTCAACGGTAAACTACCGGGTTTAAAGACGCCGAAACACGTCTTTAACCTAAACCTCTAGAATATTTGCGTTATGTTCCAATGCGTTGTTAGGTTCATTCAGTTCATTTTAAAGTTGATCTTGTGTTATGTTTCGATTTTCAGGTCCTACCGTATGTAATCTCTCAAAATTACGTAGATGCAAACTACATGCCATAGAATACCATTTCGTTCGATGAATTCTAACTATGAGAAGGTTAAGAATTTTTTGATCAAACAAAATGAACACACGCAATCAAACAATCTAATGCAGCTAATGGCAAGGAAACAAAACTTTTCTTTTGAGAATACAAATCAATGAAATGTTCTTTTTCCTTTTAGCTATTGAATGCAAAAGATACTAGTTTGATTTTCTTTTCAATGGCACAAAGTACTTAAAATGATTTTGAGAGATAGCTACACCAAGTAAAAAGAATAAAATCACTCGATGAAAAGACAACAAAGTCCCCA
Organism: Pinus taeda; assembly: GCA_000404065.3. Classification (NCBI taxonomy): domain Eukaryota; kingdom Viridiplantae; phylum Streptophyta; class Pinopsida; order Pinales; family Pinaceae; genus Pinus; species Pinus taeda. Next base: position 6,341 of record APFE031321833.1, read on the forward strand.
AGATACCAAAGCAGTTTTCCAAATGAAAGGAAAAACTAAGGTCTATGAGCTATGTAATCTAAGCTCAACAGGACAAAAGGGAATTCAAAGGAGGAAGGCAAAGGTGATCTATGCACAATTCACTTGAAAAGTGTGCAGATGTAATCTATGCACAAATGAGAATTCTAATTATGCAAATGTGATCCATGCAAGAGAATTCTCAAACACAAGATGATTTTAATGTAATCTAAGAACCAATCAAGTGCAAGTCGAGAAAATTGGGTGAGAGTTCCAAAGATCAAAAAATAAAAACACTCAAAGGCGATTAACACTCATACACAATTTAGCCCCCCCCGGCGAATGAGGGGGAATTTTTTTTGCAAAAACAAAAGCAAAAAGATGCAAAATTGTGAAGAAACTGAGACAAACCTTCAAGTAATGATCAAAGGAAATCAAATTAAAAATTTCTCAAAAGAGTAAATGCAAACAAGCTAGAAGTGAATCACTCGAAGCATAGAATGCCAAACTTGTACAACTACCAGATGAGTGCGGAAAACAACCAAAAAGCTGACTGGATCATCAAACCATAATTTCCCACAGAAGGCTCGACATGCAAAGCCACTAGGGCTAAAATATAAAATCGATAGAAATAAGCAAACAACTGAAGGATAAAAAGAATAACCAGTCACATAAGGGTCCAACAAACTTCCAGAAGTTGTAAAAGATGTAACAAGATACAAATCCAAGCTCAGAAGGCTGACAAACAGGCTAACTGAAAAGGTTAACAAGTCTGGCACAACTGTCAGACTGCAACTCCCGCTATAAAGGGATTGGCACGGGTTGTTAGTTAGCAACAAGCGTCAACTGGCGCGACTATCAGAAGAAAAACCGCGCTAATAAAGTTTGCCAAGTAAAAAAACAAAACAGGTAGTCCAAAGCTTGGTTTACAGTATCTAGAAAGGCCAACAAGAAAGAAACAACAATAAATTCAATCCAGAAATCTATCCAAACCAGCAAACAAGAGAAAAACTAACATGCAAGGCAAAGTCGAAATTGTTCAGTCCGTAAACCAAACCGGAGATTGACTGAAGTGGCTTTGATCTACTTCACTACTGCAAAGCAGTAGTGTTTCGAAGGCTATCTGGCCGTACTTCATGCTCTATCTAAAGTTTACAAATCAAACAACACAATCAAACAACAAGCTTCTCCCCAGTGGAGTCGCCAAATTGTTGAACTGGTAAATCCCCTCTGCGGACAGAGGCGATCCCACTAGCCCAACACGGGTCTAGCAACAATCACACAACGCTAACACACAGGTTCCTAATTGCAAATCAAAGATCGATGATGATGGCCTACCTGGATTCCAACGCTAGTATCTGTAGAAGAATCGTCACTCCCGTTCCTTCGCTTCGGCTGGTCACAATCCCCACGATCCTCGTGAACGGACACCTGCACATGCAAAGAACGATACAAATACAAGCATGAAATCCAATATATGCAACTATATATCAGTCAGAAAAGATATAACTCAATCATCATTATAAAGACACATGAGTGGAACCATAATGATAGTCGTCTATTAATGAGTAAAAACAGAGAAAGATACAACCAAGGTTCTGACGTTGAACCTATCCTCTTACTGGGCAAGCAGCTAAATACGCCTTGCAAAAGACATTCCCTCTCTCAGAATTCTGGCAGCATAACCTCCCTATGCTTCACAATTCTTACTATCACTCTAGCATTACTTCAGCACTGACAAAAACTCTAGCAAAACTAGCTTGTTTAATGCACGAGGACAGCCATTTATAGATGGAGAAGGTAGGAAGATACATTGTACCATGAAACCCATTGTGGATTGGCATTATCCCTGAAAAGCTACTCAGCATAGTTGTCATGGATAAACAATGACTTTCGACCTCTATCTTGAGGATTTTTCCCTCATAGAACTGCATGACAAGAGAGGAAAAAACATATGGGTGCGCGTTGGCCAAAAATCATTACCGAATTTAGGTGGCGCGGGTGTTGCTCTAGGACAGAGCGCAATGGGCGTGCCCCCTTTTGAGGATCTGAGTCATTGGCGCGGGTAGGACACTGTATACCTGCGCCAATGGAAAAAGGGCACTTTTTAGGGATAATTTGCAAAAGGTGTCTTTAGGGAACATGAAGTACATACTCAGGGGAACATAATGCAAGTGTTTTTAGGTTATGTCACTGGTCACAGGTCCATAAATGTGTCCTCCAATGTACGAAAACAAGGGTAACAGGGACAGTGACCAACGGTGACAAATTACTGTGTAACACCTTGTATGGTTATATATATGCTCCTTGGAATATGTCTTCTTTCCTAATTAGTCATACCACCCACAAAATGAAGCAGGGCAAAGGTTTATGTGCTTTTGATCTTTATAGCTCTTGATCTTTCAACCATATTTCTAATGCTTCTAATGTGTTTTCATCCCATACACCTTTGCCACTAGTGATGGATCTCTAGTTGGGTTCATTCCTGCAATATGGATAAATCTCTAAAAGGGTTGTTCAGTGAAGCTGTCATATTTCACTAAGAATTCATAGATATGGATATGGGGTCCTCCCTTATCTTAAAATAAGGATAAATCTGTCGGGGAGAAAATATTACTAGATATATGTAATTATAGTGTTTTATATTGAAAATAAAATTTCATTTGTAATTGAGAAAGTGTATTTACTAATTTGGAAACCCTTACGAGAAACTTTTTAGCTTGTAACACTACCTAGATCTTCCGTGAAATAACATTGAATATAAATCTAATGATGCTCGCAGAATTGTCCATACATAATGGACATCTCCTTGGACTCTATTCCCTTCTTGAAAGAGATTGGAAATGATATTGACAAGTTTCATTTTAAGAGAAAAAAAAAAGAAAATGAATGAAACAACATATTACCACCTTTACTTGTATTTGTATGAAAATGGATTTGTACAAAAATTCCTTGAGGAAGATAAAATTGGTAAAGATTATATTTTAAGAAAACCATAAATTATCATCTAGGTGATTCTCATAAAAATGTCACATTAATAATATCAGAGTAGGTTGAGCGCCTTTAATCTTGCATATTATGTTATTAAGGTCATATTGAGTATTTTGATTCTTTCGATTATCCATTTTTGGAAATATTAATTCAACCATTCTCTTAGTCACATGCTAAGGAAAGAAGTGGAGTGCCATTTTCTTCCTAATTCTCACTATATATAGAGCAAGAAATCTTGAATGGACAAGCCAAACCATGAGACATAAAGCATTGCACTCATTAGTATTACTACGTTTCTTGTATTACAAACCCAATATTAAGTAGAGGTAATTGTATTGTTGAGTTTCTTATATTATAAAAGCAACTTTGAGAGGCAATTGTATCGTTGAGTTTCTTATATTATACAAGCAACTCTGAAAAGAGGTGAGGTGGGTGTTTTATTTAGGATAGTTCATTGTCAAACATATAAATTTGTTTGTTTAGTGAAATTTTATTTTACTTAGATTTTTATCTATCTTTTCAAAATTTTGCCAGGAATGAAAATTTTAACTGAAATTTCTGTCAAAAAATTTACTTTGGCAGTAATTTTTAATTACTTAATATCCTCGATTATAATTAATAATTATGTTAGTTACTAATCAAAGAAAATAGATAAAAATAATTAATTGTTGAAAAAATTGAAAATTTGTTTTAATAATATCTGACTTTTTAATGAAAACTAAATTATATTTAATTATGATAAAAGAAATAAAAATAATAATTATGTTTATTTATGATAAAAGAAATAGAAATGAAACTCTGACCATTATGTTCCCAAGTTAATAAGAGATTAACACAAATAATACTAAAAACAACTTATAAAATATAATAAGATATTAATATATTTATTGCTGTATTGATATGAAAACATGACAATCCAGGGCAATTGCCAAAGAAATGAATAGAATAATCCCCACTTATACTCTTTGCATTCCAGTTTCTTGATTCCTTGAAACAAGAAGAGTTGGAGAAGCCACCGTATTTTTGCTACAAGAAGAAGAGTTGGAGTTGCCTCTAATTGCACCGAATCATCTTGTCCATTCGGCGGCACTGCCATCAAGTTTACTTGATTCTTCCTTGCAAGTACCCAATAAGTTCAACAACATTAGCTGGAAAGTGTTGGAGACACCAGGAGCCACTACCACTATCAGGCCCAAACGCTACACATGATGATCTCTTTGATGGTTCTGCGCCTAATTCAATTCATTGCAATTCAAAATGTTGATGCCCTTACATTATTATAATGAACAAAAATAGCGGAATCCAAAGTGCACAAATATTAAGCCCTGTGTGAAAAACCCTGTAGACATTGTACTGATACTTGGCCACAATAAAACGATAAATATAAAGAGATTGACCCACCTTGATGTTCATTCAATGTAATTTAAATGCCCTTTTACTCCATCTCATGCCATTGATTCCTTTTCTTCCGTTATTCTCGCAATCATGAAATCCTGGAGGCTCCCACAGGACGCCAGAACTCTTCAAATGAGTCGTTGTTGTCCATATCTGTGAAGGGGGGGCAGCATAAGACATCATGTTATTCAAGAGGGCATTGCATAAAAATATATTGGAAACATAAAAGGCAAAGTGGCACAGAGGTTGCAGAAGCAGAATGGTACAACTCTCCCTCGAAGGAAAGTGGAAGAGGGCAGAATATGGAAATGGCATAGAAAGAAAAATCACATAAACCCATAGAAATGCATTACTTGCAAACTTGAAAAGCAAAGGTTGCAAAGTGCAGTTGCTGAATTCTACCAAAAGAGAAAATTAACCTAAAATAACTCGTGAAACACACAACAATATGACTTGCAAAACAACAACAAAACGATGTGACACAGGTTGCAAAAGCAGAATCATCAAACTATGGTAAATCAAACAGAGCAGTGCATGGAAATGGCTTGCAACGACAAGTTGCAGAGCAAGAGTGATTGAACACCAACAGGGTTAAATTGAAAAGAGGAATGACAAAAGCTATAGCCGCAAGATGATTGAACTTCACTAAAGAGAAAGCAAAGAGAAGTTCATAAATGATAAAAATAACTCGTAGACACAAAAAGCAAAATGGCACGTAGGTTGTGGAGACCGAATGCTTTGCCCCCACCAAGAGGTAAACTGAATAGTGAAGTGCATAGAAAATTCCTTCTTAGCATAAAGCAGAGTGCCATTGAGGTTGCAGCTACCCCCACCAAACAATATACCGAAGGTGTGGTGCATAGAAAGGGTGGCTTGCAAAGCACAAAAAATAAAGTGGCACATAGGTCGCAAAAACCAGAATGATCAAACTCCACAGGGTAAGCCCAGGAATGCAGGCATATAAATGTCTTGCAGGGACACATAACAAAGAGATACCGAGGTTGCAGAAGCAGAATTATTGACCTCCTCCAAATATTATCTCCAAGGAGGGCAATGGATAAGAATGTTTTCTACGTAACTTTTTTTCTTTTCTTCCAGAAGAAAAATAAACATTGACTTTCATTAATGGAAACAAAAGAAGTTACATATTAATGGAAATAAAAGAAGTTACATATAACAAGTTAGAAAGAAAATCTTATTGTTGCCAAAACCAAGAATAAACAAAAGCTACACACTTAGCCAACAAATAATCAAGAAACTCACTATTCTGACAAGGCATGAAAACTAAACCATATTCATCACTGAGAAAGAAGACAAAAGATATCTGAAACTGATGGAACCAAAAAAAAACAAAAGAGCCCAAACTAACAGATCAAAGAAAAATCATGAACACCAGATACAAGTAGAGAGCACCTCATAACTTACCTCCCATGGTGAAGCTATACCATTCTTTTCCTCAACATCTTTTTCGGCCTCCAATGTTAGGAGAAATAATGCATTTCCCATTATACAACTGCTCATCCTCATACTTGAGAGTTCTTTCTCATACTTGACTACTCCTTCAAAGAAATCATCAATCTTTGCATCTTTTTGTTGAGAGTAAGACTGAGGTAGTTCTCCCTCTTCCTTAGCTACTTCTATTTATAGCATCAGGGTTTTGTTCTTATACGTATTTTTGATTTCCCTATATATATATATATATATAAATATGATGTTCTAGAAACCCGGCATATTACATATAAATGTGTGTGGTAGTGGGGTTTCTAGAACAATTATTATATATATATATATATATATATATATATATAGTCGAATTAATAAACTAAATTAACTTTTTCATTTAACCATAATTTTTCTGATTAATTTTTAACCAAAATTTAGTAGAGATTTTTAAAAACTAGGCGTTTTAGTTATTTGAATCTATTTATACATTCAAAATTGTAATTTAAACAACAAACAATAACAATTGGAGTTGTCTTTAGTGCGACTTTTTGAACTTTCCCGTGTTGGAATCTGGCAGAAAAATTTGAGGGGAAATCTTGATTTGTGTTATGTAAACTGGTTTTTTGACTGTATATATAGATTCAATACCCTCAAAAACCACTAGGGCACTTAGATTGTTGGAATCTGGCAGAAAAATTTGAGGGGAAATCTTGATCTGTGTTATGTAAACTGTTTTTTTGACTGTATATATAAATTCAACACCCTAAAAAACCACTAGGGCACTTAGATTGTGCACGGGTTACCCATCAAACTTGTGATTTCAATAAATTCCCCCTAGATTTTAGAGAAATTAGACCAGAAAAACCCACCTGGAAAACTCCCAAAAAGTCTCAGTAAAGACAATTCGATAACAATTTTGCTTGAAATTGTATTGACCGATTCAGGTGAAAAAAGGTAATTCTGTCAAATTCCTTCAATAAGATAAGCTAGTGGTCTAACTAATAGACAAAATGGCCATTTTCCTAGCATTTTTTCTAATCAATTTCATTCAAATTCTGGTTCCGAATTTTAAAAATCATAAGTTTAAGATACACTAGTCGCTTAACTAATAAACAAAATGGTCAGTTTCCGAGCATTTTTCTAGTCAATAAACAAATGGTCAGTTTCCGAGCATTTTTCTAGTCAATAAACAAATGGTCAGTTTCCGAGCATTTTTCTAGTCAATAAACAATGGTCAGTTTACGAGCATTTTTCTAGTCAATAAACAAATTGTCAGTTTCCGAGCATTTTTCTAGTCAATAAACAAATGGTCAGTTTCCCAACATTTTTCTATTCAATAAACAAATGGTTAATTTCCTAGCATTTTTCCACTCAATTTTGTTCAAAATATGGTACATATTTTTAAAAATCACAAGTCTAAGTTGTTCAATTTGCAAAGACCTAGTGCCTCAAGAGTTTTTCAAGGTGATGAATGCATAAAGTGTATTTAAAACACAAGAAATCACAATCTCACTAGAAATTCGCCAATTTGTTGTTGGTTGGAGCCTGTATTGGTCAAGGGAATTTTGTACATTGAAATTATTGATAAAATAAATCATTAAATGGGATACAAGATGGATGACGATGTTGGGGGGCTATGATTCACAAGAGAAAGGTAAGGGTCCAATGAAGAAATTACCAGATGCCTTATCACATGCCAAGATTATTTTTAATTATTATTCATATAATGTCTCTTTTACTTATTAAAGTCCATTCCTTGAATAAGAAAATATGGTTTGAGTGTTTGCATGTAAGAGGTACAAGGGAAAGTCATCTTACTTATCTTTGATAGCATGGGATAGGTACAATCTTTCTAGGAAAATGGGTTAGAGTCAAATCATGCATGAAGGAAGTAAAAAGGAAATTTGAGCAGAGAGTTTAGACACTTTTAACAAGTTGGAGATGGACAACAAGATGTGAGTTGGTTGTTGAAAAAGAGAAAAAGCCATTTTGTTTATGAGAACAACTTTGTGGGGGCTTAGTTTATGTTGAGAATTAGGGTGTGTGCCGATGATTGTTAATTTGGCTATATTTAAGTGTTTCTTGTTGAGGAAATTGGTCAAGTTCCTTGAGAATGTTAATGTAAGAACTCCCAAAACAACTAAGAATTTTTAGAGTCCCCAATTGTGAGATTTCCTAGTCGACCATGCACTAGATCCCTAAAGGGAAGTGGGATATCTTGAGGGACTGCATGGAAGAAAAGGGTATCCCATTCCCTAGGTTGTGTAGGTTCAAGGGAAAGAGAGTTGGTGGATATGAATAGCTATTGGAGTAAAAACCTTGTTGTTGGGCTATTGTGTGTGGATAGTGGACAATCAAGAGAGATAGACCTTTTCCTAGACTCATAACTCCATCTTGGGGGTGGCTTGCTATCGAGAGAAATAGAACAATAAGCCTATTGTTGGGAGGAGCGTCTCCTTTTATGTAGGTAGTCAATTCTTCTATTAAAAGATGAGTTTTGTATTATATTTTACTATGTTAATTACATTGTGTAAACTTTCAACTTAAATGTTGTTTTGTTTGCTTGAGTGAAGTGCACTTCTAAATTTTAAATTTGTTGTTAGACGCATGAGAAAAATTCGGGCATGTTGTTTGTATGAATTTTGTTTCAACTAGAGAATTTTATTTAGAATTTAGCAAGAGGGGTATTTTACATGTGTTATGAGAGCACTAGGTTGCAATGTCAACGATGCACGTGTTTTCTATAGTTTTGACCTGGCTAGATTTAGGTGAAAATTGAGTTTCCCCAATAGAAATATGTAGGTTGAACTCCCCCAAATTCATTTTGTGTCAAATTATTAGCACAAGCAAAAAATTCATGCAATGGAAGGGAATGAACATGGCTTAGGAGGGAAATTTCATGGATTCTATGGTAGTCACAAGCTTGATTTTTTTTGGAGAATGGATAAGGTAGGGAAAATTCCACAACATAACCTTTGTCACCATAGATAAAAATTACCAGTGATAAAGAATATTGTAGGAATTTACAGGGTAAGTTCCTCAGTCAGAACACCAGAAGGACACCGCTCACAAACAGATCACAGATCAATACACCAGTATTTTGACGTGGTTAAAACCCTCAGAGAGGGAAACAGTCCACGGCCTGCGCCAACGTGGCTACTACAGGCAATTTATTAATAAAAGAATGAAAATTTACATAAGCTTCTCTCATGCACGGTTAACCTACAAATGACCCTCCATGCGCTTTAAATAGAATTCATGGACCAATCGGGTGTCAAGCCACGGATCAAGTGTCGGTAATACCGAGGAGAGGATGAACCGTCGGATCACTACATATCGTGACCGTCGGATTGTAAGTTACAAAATGTACAACGGTAAAGAAACACACTTTACCTAACGCTAACCTAACTCTATACTAGACCCAGTTGAACTTAACTATTCCTATGTGTCGGAATATCCTAACATCCCCCCTTAAGAACAACTTGGGATAGGATTGAAGGATTTACAAATATGACACAATAGGAGAAGGAAGGAGGCACTAGAGCCTATCCCCCCTTAGTGACAACTTTCTGAACTCCAAGCATATATCGAAGTTTAGTGAACTTCGCCTCTGTGAGAGCCTTTGTGAAGATGTCTGCAACCTGATCATCTGTTGAACAATATTGCACTTCAAGAACATGGTCATGAATGAGCTTTCTGATGAAGTGCATGTGAAGTTCAATGTGTTTGCTGCGTTGATGCTGAACTGGATTTTTGCAAATCTGAATGGCACTTTGATTATCACACCAAAGTGTAGTCGGATGCTGCTGCTCAAAGCCAAATTCTGATAGGATCTGACGAAGCCACAAGGCTTCCTTACTAGCTTCCACGGCACCATGATACTCTGCTTCTGTTGATGAAAGGGAAATGGCAGCCTGTTTCTTACAAGCCCATGTATTAGGTCCTGAACCAAGAGTGAAGACATAACCGGCAGTAGACTTCCGATCATCAGGGTCACCAGCCCAATCAGAATCAGTGAAACCAACTAATAGAGGAGTTGCTTGGGCACTGTAATGAATCCCAAACTGTATTGTACCTCGAACATAACGAAGTATTCTTTTAGCTGCTTTCCAATGACTTTCACGGGGGTTTTGCAAAAAACGAGCAACAAGGCCAACAGCAAAGGAAAGGTCAGGACGAGTATGGGTTAAATACAAGAGTTTTCCTACAAGTTGATGGTATAAAGTAGCATCAACTTCAGGAGAAGTACAAGAGACTGAAATTTTGACTCCAGACTGAAAGGGAGAAGGAGATGGCTTACAATCTTCCATGTGAAAATGACGAAGAATATCACAAGCATACTTGGACTGGGAAAGGGAAATACCCTCCTTGGATTGCAAGACTTGAAGACCGAGAAAATAGTGTAAGTGTCCTAAGTCTGTCATTTCAAATTTCTTTTTAAGGCTGGACTTCACAGGGTTTATAAGGTTGGGATCACTACCAGTAAGAATAAGATCATCAACATAAAGAACAAGGATGATAAGAGAGTTGCCCACTTTCTTGGTGTAGACAGTATTTTCAGAATAACACCTAGAAAAGCCAGATTCTAAAAGAAAGCTATCCATTTTGGCATACCAAGCCCGAGGAGCTTGCTTGAGACCATAAAGAGATTCCTTAAGTCGACATACAAGGCTGGAGTCTGTTTGGATGAAGCCAATGGGTTGTTCCATATAGATTTCTTCATGCAAGTCCCCATGCAAGAAGGCAGATTTAACATCCATCTGATGGACTTCCCATTTTAAAGCGGCAGCAAGGGAAAGAACAAGGCGGATAGAGTTCATTTTGGCAACAGGGGAGAAGGTTTCAGTGTAGTCAATGCCTTCAACCTGTGAAAAACCCTTAGCAACAAAACGAGCTTTATGTTTATCAACTTTCCCATCTGGTCCATACTTTGTTCTGTAAACCCATTTACATCTAACAAGTTTGCGTCCCTTTGGTAGAGGAACAAGATCCCATGTATCATTTGCCAACAATGAATGATATTCTTCATTCATAGCTGCTTCCCAATGTGGATGGCCTGAAGCTTCTGCAAAAGTGTCAGGATCATGATTTACTGGAGCTTGAGCCAGTAAAGAAGAGGCTCTTTCAAACTGAGAACGTGTACGTCGCTGATCTGTAGGATCACCGGCAAGATCACCTGCTGCATCCCGAGTAGCACGGACCCATCTTGGAAGTTGAGGATCCTGAGAAGGTGGGGGAGGATTGTCATCCTCACTTTCATCATCTGAAGAAGAAATGTTTTCAAAAGTAGAAGAGATAGGAAGAGGGGGCACATCCGCCGGACTAGGCTCGCAGGCCGATTTATTTTCATCAAATTTTACATCTCTTCTAATGATAACATTTTTGGACTTAAATGGAATAAGTCTATAACCTTTACATCTTCAGAATATCCAACAAAAGTACATTTCTCACTCTTAGGTTCTAAAGCTTTATGCTTTTCATCTGGAATATGGGCCCATGCTTCACTTCCAAAAATACGAAAGTGACTTACATCTGGTTTAATGGAACTCCAAGCTTCTTCTGGAGTGATATTCTTTAGAACCTTAGTAGGAGTGCGATTTATTATATAATTTGCACAATTAATTGCTTCGGCCCAAAAACTAAGATTGAGTCCTTTAGATTGCAGCTACAATTAGCCATTTCCTTTAAGGTGCGATTTTTCCTTTCAGCTACACCATTTTGTTGTGGAGTGTATGGAACAATATGTTGCATTTGAATTCCATTTTCGGTGCAAAAGTTGATGAATGTGT
>APFE031321834.1:0-23772 GCA_000404065.3 Pinus taeda
AAGATCCAGTTCAGCATCAGCGCAGCAAACCCATTGAACTTCACATGCACTTCATCAGAAAGCTCATTCATGACCATGTTCTTGAAGTGCAATATTGTTCAACAGATGATCAGGTTGCAGACATCTTCACAAGGCTCTCACAGAGGCGAAGTTCACTAAACTTCGATATATGCTTGGATTTCAGGAAGTTGTCACTAAGGGGGGATAGGCTCTAGTGCCTCCTTCCTTCTCCTATTGTGTCATATTTGTAAATCCTTCAATCCTATCCCAAGTTGTTCTTAAGGGGGGATGTTAGGATATTCCGACACATAGGAATAGTTAAGTTCAACTTGGTCTAGCATAGAGTTAGGTAAAGTGTGTTTCTTTACCGTTGTACATTTTGTAACTTACAATCCGACGGTCACGATATGTAGTGATCCGACGGTTCATTCTCTCCTCGGTATTACCGACACTTGATCCGTGGCTTGACACCCGATTGGTCCATGAATTCTATTTAAAGCGCATGGAGGGTCATTTGTAGGTTAACCGTGCATGAGAGAAGCTTATGTAAATTTTCATTCTTTTATTAATAAATTGCCTGTAGTAGCCACGTTGGCGCAGGCCGTGGACTGTTTCCCTCTCTGAGGGTTTTAACCACGTCAAAATACTGGTGTATTGATTTGTGATCTGTTTGTGAGCGGTGTCCTTCTGGTGTTCTGTCTGAGGAACTTACCCTGTAAATTCCTACAGGTCAGTCCTCTGGTTGGAAGAGGAAGAAGGGGAAAATGATATGGAAAATTTTGGAAAGACTAAATTTGATTCTTAGTGTAGATATTCAGATGAACGAGGCCATGGCTACCTCAGAGCTAATTCTGGTGGGATGAGCTAAGGGCAGGCAATATTCAACAAACTATATCATGGAATGGATAAAAAAGGAGTGGAATGAGGGTCCGGCTACACAGACTAAGGTTATTATCCTGGCTAGAGGATGGTTTATGGTAAGATTCTCAAATGGCGAAGCAGTGGACTGGATACTTGAATGAATTGGGGTTTTGGGAAAGCTCCGATCTTTATCAAAAAATGGACCTCTCTTTTTTACGCCCAAAGAGAAAGACTTGAAGCAATTTATGTGTGGGTGTGTCTTCTGACACTAGCTCCTCAACTCTGGTCGGTGGATGTTTTTAGGGCCATTGGTAACATCTTGGGTACTTCCCCTGAAGAAAATATCTCCTTTCTTTTGACCAAGGAAAGGAAGGTTGCTCGCATTTTGGTGAGGTTGGATTTGAGGGAGGGTTTGGCAGACATGATACAGATACAGGTTCATGGTTTTTATTTCTCCCGGTTAATTGATTGTGAACAGTTTCCCTACAGATGCCACCGATGCCACAAGCATGGGCACTTGGCGAGGACTGTCCCTTGGGGTTTAGAAGACGAAGGAAACAAAGGGGAGAGCCTGACCAAGGGTTTAGGGCTCCACTTGATGAGGAAGTTTTGGCGCAACCGGAAGCAACTGGGCTTCAACTAGCAAAAGTTTCAGTTCAAATGGAGGTACAAGAGGCTTAAATTAGGATCCCTGAATGTCCAAACAACCCTGTGATCGATCACATGCGAGAAGAGCACGACGAGGTGGAGTACATGGGTCAGGCACCTCAATATGTGTGTACTATTTCTCTCCCTCTCTTCTCTCAATTGTTTTAGTTGATGCTACTTTTGGATGCTTGTTAAAGGCCTGGTCCCTCCAGGCGAAAATCTGAAGATCCCCCCTTTCCTTCAATATTTCTATTACCTTAGATAGTATTATTACCTCCATTCTAGTTCTAAATCTATTTGGTCCCCCCTCTCTGTGCACTATCAATCTTTCTCATCGGAGCATCCTCTTAAAAAACATCACTACAATCTTCGTCCTCAGGATAAAAGAGAATTCCTAGCTGAACCTATGAGTGGAATCAGATTCTTTCACGAACCATTTGTTCCTCCAAACACCTTTGACCGAAAAATGAACATCTCCAAGGCCTAGATCAAAGCTAAACTAGATATTGTTGATGGAAAGAAATTATCCCTCAAAGGGCCGCTTAGAGCAGCATTGGCCCCTATGGTTTTTTCTAAATGATTTCGTTGGACTTTAATGTAGAGGTCTAGCCAACACTTGGAAGACTCTGGCTCTAAAACAATTATTTAAATGTGTTAGTTGTGATGTAATTATGCTCCAAGAGACCCTTGGAATTGGGGAGTCTGTGATGAAATCCTTGAGCATTATGCTACCTAATTGGAAGATCTGGGGGTTTAGTTATGGGATTTAGGGATAGCAGTATAAAAATTCTGAACTCCTAGGGATCTGATTTGTTTTTGGGGCAGAGATGTACTCCTCTGATCTTTGTTCAAACCTTACCCTTGTCAACATTTATGGCCCATGTCAGGAAATAATTTGTTTTTGGAACCATTTGTTCTCAAAATATCTGATAAATAACTCAAAGGTTGTGGTGGGAGGGGATCCAAATGTCTCCTTAGGTTTGTCATAATCTTAGGGACCACTGGCCTAGGGTGACCCTTTAGCTGACTATTTTTTAAACAAACTTCGGATGGGCATGTTCATCGATGTTTATTTGACAAAAGTGAAGCCCACTTGGAGGAACAGGAGAGTTGGAGAGGCTAGTGCGACTAAGCATTTGGATTGTTTTTTGATAAAAGAGGATCTGGCAGCACAAAATCCTTTCTTTAGACAGTGGGTTGGCTCAAGCGGAGAATGTGACCACTTTCCTATCTTTTTGGAGCTAAAAGGGGCCAGTAGGAAGCCTTGATCCCCTTTTAAATTTAACTCCTCTTAGATAAAAGATCAAACTTGTAATAGCCTAGTAAGGGAGATCTTGAGGCCACAAGTCAAATCCCGTGGTTTTTCACTTGCACAGCCTTTTATGGAAAACCTAAAAAAATTGAAATAGGGAACGATATCTTGGGCAAGGGAAAAAAAATTAAGGAATGAAGTTGTTTTAAAAAACATAGAGACGAAACTAGAGGTTTTGGAAAGTCTGGAGGGGGATGGGTATGAGACGAAAGAGAAAAAGGAAAGGATAAAAACTATAGAGGGTGAAAGGTATAGGATTTTGAAAGACATTGAAAAATAGAGGAGGCTAAAAAGTAGGGAAATATGTCTTGAGGCAGAGGATGAAAATTCCAATTTTTTCCAAAATTATGCAAAGCGCAAGAAGAATTCAAACATTATTTGGGACATGAAAAAGCAGATGGTGGTACGACAATTTATTTTGATGAGTTGGCTTCTCTAGGTGTCTTCCATTTCAAAACCTTGTTTAAGGCACCGTCTGAAGCCACAATTACCGAAGTAATCTAGATGGCCCAAACTTTTCCAAGTTTTGTAGAGGAGGAAGACAATGATCTTCTCTTGGCACCTATAACAAAGGGGGAAGTGGAAGGGGTTCTAAAATCTATGCAAAAGGATAAGAGCCCTGGTCCTGATGGATGGACGGTGGAATTTTACCAGTAGTTTTTTGAGCTTCTAGGAGATGATTTGTTAGGGGTGGTGGAGGAATACAGGATTAGAGGTTTTGTGCACGAGCCCCTCAATGCTTCTTTTCTAGACTTAATTCCAAAATCTGATGATCCTCGGAGTTTTGATGACTTCAGACCTATCTCCCTTTACAATTGCACTTACAAAATTATTTCCAAAACCGTTGCAAACTGCCTCAAACCTATCCTCTCTAAAAACATCTCCAAGGAACAATTTGGGTTTCTAGATGGCAGGCAGATTCATGAAGCTATTGGTGTAGCACAAGAAGCTTTGCATAGTATTAAAAAGTTCAAACAAAATGGAATGATGTCAAAATTGACCTTTCAAAGGCCTATGACAAGTTCAATTGGATGTAGTTGCGTCTTTTGTTGACTCACTTAGGGTTTTCCATTGGATTTATTAATCGGGTCATGGGATGTATATCAAATGTGATTTTTTCAGTTCTTATAAATGATGTTGCCTCCCTCTCTTTTTTTATACAGCGAGGCCTCCGTTAGGGATGCCCTTTGTCTCCCCTATTGTTCCTCTTTGCAGCAGAGGGGCTAAGCCAACCAATTCATGCAACTACTAAAAGGAGAGAGTTCAAAGGAACTGAAGTTGTTATAAACATCTTTATTACTCACCTCCTATTTGTAGATGATATACTTTTGTTTTGTGATGGATCAAGGGGAGACTTATACCAGCTGAAATTAGCTATGAACTTGTTTCTAAAAGTGACAAGGATGAGCATAAATGCTCAAAAATATATTATTTCATATAATAGGCTCTTGGGGTTGGAGATCAACAAAACCTTAGCGATTTTTCCTTTCGAAATTAAGCCAATGATGAAGAGCCTCAAATATTTGGGTTTCTTCCTAAAGCTTGATTCCTGGAGGAAAACTAACTAGAAATGGTTGGTTGCGAAAATTGAAAAGTGAGTTAAACATTGGAGCTATAAGTGGTTATCGAGAGCAAGGCGCCTGGTACCTATAAAAGTTGTCTTAATTACAATTCCAGTACACTGGATTTCTTTAACATGGGTTCGAAAAAGAGTTCTTACACAGATCAAGAAAGTATGTGGTCGTTTCTTAAGGGCGGGATCAAAGGAAGATGATGTTCTTCCATGGGTTGCTTGGGGGAAAATTTCCTGCCTAAAGGATTAGTGAGGGTGGGGAATTAAGGACCTTACAAACTTTGCATGCTCATTAGTGGCAAAATATGGGTGGCGCCTTTTAACTAAGGATAATCTTTGGACATCAATGATGAAAAGGAAATATATAGATCCAATTGCTATGGATGACTGGTTGCACAACCCTGACAAGAAATCGAAAAACTCTTTTGTCATTTGGAAGGCCACCATAGCTTCTTTTGATCTTATTGCAGAAGGTATTTATTGACATGTTGGGGATGGCAGTAGGCTTAGAGTGGGGGTGGACCCCTGGGTGGGTTGCAACAAGGTCTACACACTTCCAAGGGATTTGAGGGATCATCTTAGTGCTCAAGGCATTTATTATCTTAATAAAATTGTAAAAGAGGAAAATACTTCATTTTGGAATCAACAATGGAAGTCGGCTAAGGACTTAAATCTTGAGCTCCATTGGGGTGTTGTCTGGCATGCCTATACTAGAGAATTGCAAAGAAAAAATGTTAGAATCAGGGATAGGGCAGACAAACTTCAGTGGGTTCATGTCCCTAGTGGTCTTTTGCTCTGAAGTTTGGTTATAATATTCAAATGAACAGAAGGGTTGGTGGGGATCGGGTGTGGTGGCATAAGCCACTTTGGATATTAGCTTGTCTCGCTAAATCCAGACATTTATTCTGGTGCATCCTAAAGAACAAAGTGCCTACTTGGGACAAATTGCAGAAAAGGAACAAGCATGGGTTGGGATGGTGCAATTTATGCAAAAATTATGAAGAAACCTCCTCACACTTATTCTTAAGCTGCCCCTTTACTATAAAAACTTGGGAGGCTTTTTGAATATATTGGTTATGAGACACAATTGGAATTGTTCCACTCTTATGGAAGCTTGGCAAAATTGGTGGTTTAATTCAAATGAAGAACATTTAAGGAACATACCCCAATTATCTATTGGGGCATCTGGTTAGTGAGGAACAAAGGAGTTTTATAGGATCAGGATTCTGCTCCTTTTCCAATTGTAGTGAAATGCGCCACTATATTTGAAATGCTTTCTCAAATCACCCCCATCTTGATCCCAAGGAACATTCACAAAGAACAAATCAAACCCCATGTTCCTTGGGCCTATTTTGATAGTGCCTCAAATGCTCAGGACAGATGTGGGGCTACCATAATCATACATGTTAATGATCACGGATCCCTCAAAGTCTAAGTGGGCATTGGTACATGAACAAACAACCATGCAGAATTACAAACTATGAAACTCCTTTTGTGTTGATTGAGACAAATGGGGATTGACACAGTTCAGGTATTTGGTGACTCTCTAAATGTGATAAATTGGAGAAAAAATGTGCAGCGTGTCAAAATCTTATTTTGGTTCATATTTTAGAAGAAATTACATGCTTAAAATTTGGTTTTGTTGATTTTTTTTGTCTTACACATTTAGAGGGAGAGGAATGCTAAAGCGGATTTCCTTTCTAAAAAGGTTTTCAACAGGCTCTGGACATCTGACACATAATTGAATCAGTGGATGGGCAGGTCATAGAGAGGGATCAACTGCCAAATCTTGGTTAATTGCACAAACTTTTTTGGTATTTTTGCCCTCTTATTCACTTCTTATTGGTTGAACATGACCGAACATCAATATTTTGTATTTTGTTTTTATACGATAGATGTATATTTCCTTTTGACTATGATGAATACTTTGACCAAATATTTTTGATATGGATGAATTGTTTTCTCCGATGTTCAGAGAGACCCAGTTATATGGTATAAGACTTAATATATGTATTTTTTGTGCTTTTTGGTATTGAGTAAGTGATGTTATTTCCACTTTTCTTTGTATGTTGTGTTTTCTCTTTTTGTGTAGTGTGGATTCATAGTCTTGATCATGAATGCTTAATTGCATCTACGTATGTAACTTTTTATCCTCTTTTGATTTTTCCCTTGGAAAAAAAATATTAAGGTTCAATGTTACTTTAGATTACATTTTAGCAACATTTCTTTTGATGTCAAAAAAAGGCTGATTTGAACATATATTGCAATATTTGTGAGTACCTCATAAATCATGATAGAAGGACTTTTCCTTATGAATGATGATTTGAAGAAAAGCAAGAAATGATGTGCAATATTTGAGATAAATGGCCACTCAATCTCCAAGTGTCAATGTAGTGAAAAAATGATAGATAAATCGCCATATAATGTACCATTTGGAGCTCACAATAACAATGTCCAAATATCCAATGAAGGAAATAATTAAAGAGATTAAGGATGAGGATGTGGTTGTCAAAGAGGCAATTGTGATTGTGATCAAGATAATGTTTGTTTGCTTATTTTTTAACAAGAACTAAAGGATTTTGTTATGGGATAGCATAAATGTATCTTGGAGGATGCTTATAGATTTACATTGATAATGTTTATGTCCAAAATGAGCTTGATAATAGCTAGAACTCTAAAATTAGAACTAAAAACTCTAATAAATAAAGGAGCTTGAACTCAACAAAAAATAGACAATATAAAATTGGAGCAAAACTCTGAGAATACATACACTAAAGAAAAACATTATAGAGGACCAACAAGGGGAAAGAACTAGAAAGTTCATGCTTTGATACAAATCTTCCTCAAGTTGCTTTATTGTGGTCTAGGAGGAAATTTTCCATAATTGGAGTCGAAGTGCCAAAGATCTCGAAGGAAGGGTTGAAGTAATCTATTCGTGGGTGACATAAACTTCTAAGAGTTTAATCTTGACAACATCCACCTCTTCTTGCAACTGTCAGAGCATGTTTTTATGTTGCACTAGCAGGTCTAGAATCGTCTCCATTGACGATATAATTTGCCAAGAAGAATTTGCCAAGAGAGCAATGTAGAACATAGGTTTACCGCCTTGCTTCAAATTGGGATAAAACTTGCTTAATGTAGGTGTGGGGATGGAAGACCATCATGAAGGCGAGGAGTAAAAAGGAGCATAGAAATGGCAGGATGGAGAAAGGAACAGGGATAATAAGGACATAGGGAAGCCAAGATGTATAATTGACAAGAAATGATAGAGAAGGGAGGTAAAGAAATAATAAATCAGGTCAGGAGCTAGAATTAACAACTTGCACTAACTATTTCATAGCCCATAGCATTCCATGATTTCCTCAAATGATCATGGTAGTTGGAGCATGTGATATCCCACCTTGGCATGGAGGAGTTCATGATAGCGACATAAGAAGTGGGGTAAACATTAATGGTGTTAAATGGGGTGATGGAGGACTTGTCACTTGCATGATCCACGAACATCTGTTTAATTCCATGTGTTTCTTTGAGTGGAGGGGGAATTTAGAAAAAATCTTGCCATGGAATCGGGAGATTGGAACATTTCCCATCGAAAACCATAAGCCCACTTTTTTCCAACAAAGCCATGTTTTCTTTCATATCCGCAACAAAGTTATTAGTACGAGGGGTGAAAAAGAAGGTAATTTTGGAGAGAAGGAGTAGGAATAAATGGATCCAAGAAAAGATAAGCCTCAAAGATAGATTATAGAGAGAGGTGCTTAAATGCATATGACATAGTGTACTCATTGAGTCCCCAACGATGTTAAGGCTTAGAAAATTATGAGTTGAAGCAACTTTGATTCCCAAAAGGAAATCATAAACTTCAACTTCATTGTTGTAGATTGTACCCAAGTTCCATGAGTAAGTGAATTCTAATTTTCCTGCACGGTCATAGAGGATCCCACCATCCCCTCCTCCCACTTGTCACCCCTTAGTATGATAAAATAATATGAGTAATAAATAAATAAGTAATAATGTCATATAAATAATAATGGCAAGTTAAAAAACCTAAAAAGATATAACATGAACATCATTGATAATATCACTTGTACATAAAATTTGAAATTTAGAAGGAAAAAATGCAATACATTTTAAAACTAACTTCTAAATTAATTTTGGCATATGAATACAAATAACTTCTAATATCTTGATATGTTTGTTATGTTATAACATGAACACCATTGATAATACCACTTGTACATAAAATATGAAATTAAGAAGTAAAAAAGGTGTTACACTTTAAACTAACTTCTAAATTAATTTTGGGACATGAATACATAGAACTTCTAATATCTTGATATGGATAAACATTTTTATCTTAGGTTTTCAATTTATTCTTACCGTTTTGACATTGTGATATTAATATAAACAGCTAATTTTTATTTTTTTCATATGATAAAATTTTCAAAATAAATTATTTCTATCTTATATTCTTTTATGCATGTAAATATTCTTGTTTAATCATTTAAATATATAAGTTTGTCTTAATTTATAACTTTATTCTTGATGTAAATATAAATATGATTTTTTTTTTTTTTAAATGAAACGAAATTAACTTTCAAGTGATGTTTTAATATTGAAACAAAATGTTATATATTTGTGTTTTGGATATTGAAATAAGTACTATATATTAGCTAGTACTACTGCTGCTTAGCTTAAATATAACTTAATTAAACTAAAAAATAATAAAGTGAAAGGTTTTATCACAAAAATATAACAACTAATAAAATATTATATTTTATTGTTGAATGCCATCACCAAAAATTAGGAAATATGATTAATTAATATTGTTTATATTAACACACATATATATGTGTGGGGTTTTATTAATAGATATAATATATATATATATATTTATATATATATATAATGTTTATAACACTTCAATATTAAAATATAATTTTTAATATAATAAAAATCATCTTAAAATCGAAAATATGGAAAAAAGAAACATAATTCATGAAAATATAAACATAATAGAAAGAAAAAAAGTTAAATAAAATAATAAACTAAAAAATAGTAATTAATAGAAATGTAAGTTACTAAACAACCCATAATAAGACCTCAACTAATCACCTTACAAATAAATAAATTTAAATAATAACAAAAATTGAATTCTCAATGTTAAACTATGGATAAGTGACATAAATTTTTGGTCAAACACAAACTAACGCACAGTCAAAACAAAACTAAATGGTAATATTATGCCTAAGACAGATATAATAGTACCATACCTAAAGTAGGTATATAAAAATATTTTATAAATTTGTTTCGTATTTGTATATATATATATATATATATATATAATATATTAATATATTATAGTATATATGAGTGGTGAGAGAAAGGGGTTAGTTTTAATGACAATGGTTGGTTACGAAGTTAAATCCTAAATGATTTGAAGACTAACATGATGGAGAAAAGCCATGATCATGAGTTGAAATTTTTGATAGGCTAGGATAATACTAATTGAACATGTTAAGAAATAACTATAGGAGAATACCCTCGACATGAACAATATTGGCATGTGGGCATGTCACACTTTAGAGGGAGTTTATTACTACCAAGTTGTGACTATTGATATTTTATATGCCAAATTATGTAGTCGTGAAATTGCATTATTGTATCATATTGCTCTATTGTCAAGCCCAATGAAGTCAACATGATGTCATCAATTATTAGCAAGGTTAAATTTCTTTCCTATGCAATTGACTCACAATATTAGATGCACAAAAAATTGTTTTAGTACATCTATGACACAATGTCATTTGAAACTCTAATCCATAATGAAGGTTAGTCAATGCAATGCATGCCCTATACTAGTTTGTCACTCTAATCCAAAACAAAGGTTGATCAATTCAATGTATACCCTACACTAGTTTTATTGCATTATTCCATGCTTCTAAAATGATAAGCAAATATGCATGCTTATACTTAGATAAATTCTAATCAAATATATCCTTGTGATTCCAATAATAAAGGACTTAGTAAGTGATCTCTAAATTCATCTTACATCAGTCGCCCATATTAAATTATTTAGCACTTCTGCATGAATACAATTAAAGAAAAACCATTAATGTGCAAAGAATTCTCACAAATAAAAAGAGATATCAATGTGGAACACAAGTGTAATATGTAGTGTTGCTACTTAGTACCGACTTCTTATGTAAAAATAATTGATAATTTTAAATAATAATAATAATAATAATAAGAATAATATATCGCTTGTGGACACCTATATTATATATATAATATATATATATATATTTATATATATATTATTATATATAATATTATATATTATTTTATTTATTTTATTTTTATTTTTATTTTATTTTTTTCTGAGAGATCCGCATTCTGCGCGCTCTGCAACCTGCGCGCGCGTCCGCTGAGGGCTTTGCTGCTGGTCGCGGCTGGCCCTTGCTGGGTCTGCTAGCTCTTCATGGAGGCGCTAAACCCCTCAGGGGCCTCCCTCTCCTCCTCCGCCTTCTGCCGCTGAGGCTTTCAAATCCTTGCTGGCCTCTTTGCCCAAGAAGAAAAGCATGGAAGTTGCAAAGTTTGTGAAAAAACTAGAAGACATCCCTGAGATCGCCCTTCTGCCAGAAGGACCGATCCAAGTAGCCCTGTCTCTGGCAGATCGTGCCCTAGTTGGCCAGTTCACAGGACTCTGGCCTTCCCCGAAATCCACAAAGAACTGGGTCGCCAGGAACTGAGCACCTTTGATAAAAGACAAGGTAACCTCATATTTCCTCGGGAGAGGCTACTTTTTGTTTGAGTTCTCTACAAAAGAGGACAAAGATCTCATTTTCTGGAATGGCCCTTACTTCATGGGTCCTCAAGGTTTGTATTTGAATAAATGGACGCCAGACTTCGATCCGACAGTGGATGTGCCTACAACGGTCCCAGTGTGGGTGAGACTCCCCAACCTTCCAGTGCACTATTGGAACTGGGACTCTCTGAAGCACATAGGAAATACCCTTGGCAAATTTATAGAGAAGGCTAACAGCAAAGATCAGTATGACTGTGCTAGAATTTGTGTGGAGGTAGATCTAGAGATCAGACTACTGAAAGCCATCAAAATAATCGTAGGCCCCTGGACTCATGTACAGAAACTAGATTATGAGCAGCTGTCATTCAAATGTCGGAAGTGCCACGTCCATGGACATTTTGCCAGAGGCTGTCCGTCCAAAGGTGTGGAAGAAAAAGGGAAGGAAGAGGGATGGAACTAGGCAAAGCGCTCCAAAACTTCTCACAATAAGAATGCAAATGTAAATGCTAAAGCTCCACACATGGGTCCTGCTTGGAAACCATCCACGAAAAGTCAAGGGAATAAATTCGAGATCCTTGGATCTGAAATCATGATCACCCAGGAGGCAAAAATCCCAAAGGAGGTCTCTCCATCTAAAGCCTCCCCTTCCACCAAAAGTGCAACAAAGAGATCCAAAGGAAAGATTTCAGAAGAGGAGGAGGAAACCCAAGAATATGAGGAATCTGAGGAAGAAGGAGAAATAGGTGAATCTCAATCTTCTCCCTGAAGAACCACAGAGGACGCAAGTCTGCAAAGGAAAAAAGAGAACAAGAAACCTATAAGGACAAGCTTCAGGGCAGCCAGCCAATGCTAGAGAAGCTATTGGAAAAAACCCCGAAGATGACAAGGAATCCTTCTCAAGGCTCCAAGGGAGCTCATCACAACAAAAATAAATGATGAAGATAGTCTCCTGGAATTGTAGGGGAATGGGCACCACAGTCAAGGAAGAAGCAATGAACAGTTTAATAAGATTGGAAGCCCCGCATATCCTCCTCATCCAGGAGACTAAATTGGAGGACACAACTTTCCTCCAAGCAAGTAAAATTTTTTGGAATAAAAGCGGAGCGCATGCAATTTCTTCATGTGGAGCTTTGGGAGGGCTTGGGTCACTCTGGAACCCTAACAAGTTCTCATTAATCTCCGAGTCATTGAATACCCATTGTATTTTTTAAAAAATGCAACATTTAGAATCTAAGGAGATTATTTGTTTATTCAATGTGTATGCTCCTAACAATGCAGGTGAGAAAAAAACTGTTGGGACTCCATAAAAAGCCTGGCAGATCTAGAGAACCTAGAAAATATAATCATAGTCGGAGATCTCAACCTCACCCTCTTCTCATAAAAAAAAAAGAGGAGGTAGCATCATTAGAGATCCAGCAAGAGAATGGGCGGAAGACCTCATGCAAGACTGGGACCTGCTAGATATCAAGTCGGTTACTAGTAAGTTTACATGGTCAAATAAGAGAGTTGGTCTAGGACACATAGCAACAAGACTTGATAGATTTTTTGTTCAAAGTTCCTTCCTGCATCTTGGGTTAGAGGATAGAATGCGTATTCTTCATAACAATGTATCAGATCACAAGCCCATTAGCCTAGAGCTGCTGAATCCCAAGGACCTGGGGCCTATCCCTTTCAGATTCAGTTCACTATGGACTAAAGAGGTAGACTTCATGCAAAAGGTCAGAGATTGCTGGAAAGATCCAGTCAAGGGTTCCCCTTTTTTTGTTTGGCAGGAAAAACTTAGAAGAGTAAAAGCTATGCTGAAAAACTGGGTTAAGACCTTGCCCAATCCTACTGTTGAAAGAAAAAAAAAATCCAAAGCACTCTAGAAAAGCAACACCTCCATCTAGAAGCTGCTGAAATCACCAAAGAAGAGCTGGACAAGGAGTCTCCATTACAACATAAATTCCATAAGGCTTGTCAGGCAGAAGAAGAATTCTGGAGGCTCAAGTCCAGGAGTTTATGGCTCAAAGTAGGCGATAGAAACTCCTCCTTTTTCCATAAGCAAGCTCAAGCCAGGAAATGTCGTAATTCTATCTCTGAAATCAAAGAAGATAACTGCACCTTAAAGGATTTTTCTAGCATAAAAAAGGCAGCTTCAGAACATTTTGAGAAGATGTATAGCAAAGACATGGAGGCTGGCTAAAACTCTAATATGCTAGACGTTGTTCCCAACCTTATCACTTCTAGAATGAATCAGGTTCTTGAAGGAAAAATCAACAAAAATGAAGTTAGGGACGCCCTCTTTGCAATGGATCCCGACAAAGCCTCGGGACCGGATGGTGTTACACCTAGACTTCTTCTGACCTGTTAGCAGATCATTGAGAAGGAGTTCTTTAAATGATCCAGAAGTCCCAAGAGTGTTAGAAAATTGGAGGTTGCACAAACTCTGATTTTCTCGCCCTCATCCCTAAAGAGAAAGGTGCAAACTCTTTCAATAGATTTCGCCCAATATCCTTATGTAACATTGGATATAAAGTGATAACCAATGTAATAGCAAATAGGTTGAGGAAAATTCTCCCCAAAATCATCCCGGAGAATCAAGGTGGATTTATACATGGCAGACAGCTAGCAGATAACTTCGTCCTGGTCCAAGAAGCGATCCATTCCACTCTTTGTCAAAAAGAAAAAGGTATGGTCATTAAACTAGATCTAGCTAATGCATATGATCGTGTAAGACATAGCTTTTTGTTTGATGTTTTGCACAAGCTGGGTTTTGGTCAAGATTTTATCAAGTGGATCAGAGCTTGTATTTCGGAACCTTGGATTGCACCTTTAGTGAATGGTAGGGCTGCTGAATTCTTCAAAGCTTCTAGAGCGCTGAGGCAGGGGTGTCCCCTCTCACCCCTCCTCTTTGTGTTGCAGGCTTCTGTCCTCAGCTTTTATTTAGATAAGAAGCAGCAAGACCAAGATATAGTTGGCGTGTGCATCGCAAGAGGGGTAAAGAGCATCAATCACGCCCTTTTCGCAGACAATACCTTGTTGCTGGGGGCTGCATCTCCTCTTTCAACAATCAAATTTAAAGAAGTGCTAGAAGACTACTGTAAAGTTTCAGGCAGTGAATTAAATAAGGGCAAATGCCATACATACTGCTGGAATATCTCTGCTTCTTCTGCAAACTCCATTGCGAGATGTCTAGGCTTTGCAACATCTTCATCTTGGACCTCCTTTAAATACCCTGGGTTGCCCATCTTTCATAAGAGGGCCTTGAGCAAAGACTAGTATCCTCAGATAGAAAAATTCAAAGCAAAAATGCAGGCCTGGGGATCCTCCTGGCTCAACATTGCGGGAAAATCAGTGGTCATCAAAGCAATGCTTAGTAGCCTACCGTTATTCCAATTCTCTATTCTCTTGGCTCCTGTGGGAATCATTAAGAAGATGGAGGAGCCAATTAGATTTTTGTTTTGTTTTTGTTTTTTGTTTTTTTTGTTTTTTTGTTTGTTTGTTTGTTTTTTTTTGTTTTATTTGTTTGTTTGTTTGTTTGTTTTTTTTTTTTTTTTTTTTGTTTGTTTGTTTGTTTGTTGTTTTTTTGTTTGTTTGTTTGTTTGTTGTTTGTTTTTTTTGTTTTTTTTTTTTTTTTTGTAAAGGAGGCAAGCAAAATGAGAAGAGGATTCCTCTAGTCAACTGGGAAATTGTCTCCATACCGCTTCAGGAGGGAGGGTTAAATTTCAAAGACCTCTGTGCCCTAAACATAGCCATGGGAGCCAAATTGATTTGGAAAATCATAGCTCCAAAACCAGGATGGTTTCACTTAGCATTGTGGAGAAAATATTTCAAAGGACAGAGACTCTGATGCCTGGAGCAGTCCAAAAATCATATTAGAACCCCTTTCAGCATGCTTAGCAATAAAAATGGCCCGTTGATAAGAAACCACGCCTATTGGATACCGAGAAATGGAAAATCCATCAACTTGTGGGATGATAGTATAATGAACAGGCCCCCGCTGGCAGACTCGGGCTTCATGACCGAGCTAAAGGGATGGATGGATGAAGCAAACATCAAAACACTTTGGGACATTTCGAACTGGAGTGGCGACTGTTGGACGGGCTAGAAACAGCTCACAATTCCACCTGCATTACAAATAGAATTTGCTACGCTTTTAACAATGTTGCATGGGTTGGCTCCATCACACGCATGAAGGAAAGATGCGAGAGGCTGGGGTCCGAAACAGGTTGGCTACATGGTGGCTCAAGGCTACACCAAGTGCATGGAGTGGCCTCATGTGCCTCCCAATCCTGCCCCCTGGGTTGGCATTTGGAATTTCCTTATATTCCAAAAATAGATCACTTCTGCTGGCTGCTTTGCATCTAAAAATTCTAACAGACGACAAGTTACAGAAAAGGGGCGTATTCGGGCCATCAAGATGCACATTATGCAGGGAAAGTTCGGAATCCGCCCTTCATCTCACGCTAGAGTGCAAATTTGCAGGTTTAATCTGGCATGAGCTTCTTGGATCATGGAATTTTATGTTCACCTTCCCCCTCTCTGTCCTGGACCTGTTTGCTAGATGGATGGCCGGATATCCAGGCCCAAATCCCAAAAACAATATTTTCAAGGTAGCATGGACTGCTCTACCTAAACTCATCCGCTGGAAAATCTGGTTGGAGAGGAATAGAAGGATTTTCATAAACAAGGAACAAGACTTCAAACTAGTTGCAAATACAGTGAAATGTCAGTTAAATTAGTGGCTAAGAGGCAAAAATGATGACGCAAACCTAAGCCAGCAGGATATTGAGTTTGGAGCTACTCTCAATCTCAAATTTCAAAAATCGAAAATCTCATCGACATCCCTTAAAGATTGGCAAATCAGGAAAAACGAAGAAGAATTCCAATCTTGGATGTCCAAGCAAACACTTCCTTCTCTCTTCTTTGATGGGGCAGCCAAGGGAAACCCAGGAATTGCTGGCGCAGGAGGGATCATTATAAACCCAGAAGAATCTTCTATACACAGATTTGCTTGGGGACTGGGCCACTCATCAAGCATACAAGCTGAAGCGATGGCCATTTTTTAAGGGATCAAACTTCTCAAAGCGTTGGGACACAAAGAGGCAAATGTTTTTGGCAATTCCCAGGTCAACATCAAAGCAGTGGCGACCAACACAAATCCAACAGATCTGCAGTTTGCAAGGACAATTACAAGAATTAAAGACATGATAAAGCTTCTGAATTTGAAAATTTTTCATGTCTTGAGAGCCAACAACAAAGAATCAGACATAGAGGCAAACAAGGCAATCCAGCTAGCTGTCAGAACTATTCTCAACGATAATGAAACCTCTTGGGACCCAATTCCCTAAATATCCATGTTTTTCTGCATTTTATTGAAATAGTTTGTATGCATTCATAAGCTTGGGAAATCAGCAGCAAAAGCTCATTTTATAAAATGTAAAAAGAGGCGATTCATAAGCGTATGTGTTATGTCCCACTTGTTGGAGAGACGATTAGAAATCAGCCTCACTATTTGTAACCGGAATTGTGGCTTTTTGCCAAAATTTAATGAAATCCCATAACTGTTTATTGTAATATATATATATAGAAGTGATATAATATATATATAATTTTTAATATAATAAAATTAATAGTTTTTAAACCTATTAATTTATTTTAAAAAAAATTATATTTAAAATTATTGATTGATTTACAACCGTGTTCTCATATTTAATATGTGTAAATTGTTTTTAGCCTCTATAAATTTTATTAAATAATAAAAATTTAAATTATAGTGCATTGCAACCATATTTAAAAAATTCCATATTAAAAGATATAAATATTTTAATAATTTATTTATAAACACAAGGCGTGGAGGCTTCACACATGTTTGTTTTGAGTTTTGCTAACTTGTAACTTTAAGTAATTGCTAATTATAAATTGAAATTGTAAATTTTTATAAAATTTTCATGTTTTTTTGAGATAAAAACATATGTATGGAAGTAATTTTTTTTTAATGTAATTACTAAAATTAAAGTGCTATGTATAATTATTTTTATTTTTTATCTTTTTTCTCTCACAAATGTTTTTAAAACTACATAAAAATTCTACACAATCATTAAACAATATTTAAAAAAAATTAGAAAATATTTACTAATTTTAGAAATTTGTTTTAATATGAATTAGATTTAAAAAAAGTCCAAAAAACATGATATGAATAAATAAATTAGAGAAAAACCCCAAAGAAATAACATGAAAATGTTGGGATATCAAAACATGACATGAATAAGAAGTATAAATTAAAGAAAGACATCAAAGAAATAACATGAAAATATTAGGGATATCATTATAGAAGTAAAAAAACGAATAATATCTCATCAACATAAAAATGTATACCCTAAAACTAATTATTAGCTTTTTGATTGGGAAAGGACCAACTTTCAATCCCTTTATGCATATAAAATTATTCGCTTTTGTCATTTCAGTTTGTGCGTGTTTATCTTATAACTTTGCTTTAACTTTTTGCTATATAAGTATCATTAATAGGTATGGAACACAACTCTTATTTATGAATGACAAATAGTTAAGTAACTTAGCCATCAATTTTGATAATTACTTGTATCAACATAATACACTAAACATTAGGATATTTGCTAATCTTTTATCAGAAAGAAATATGACAACTTTTTATTATCATTATTGATCAAATGGAATTAATATGCTAGGTATGTCTTTACATTGAAATTAAAATGTTTTGAATTAAGGTAAAGTTGATGTATTTGGCATTGTAATGAAAATGTTTCACTTTCATTGGTGATTTGTATTTTAGACAACTCCAACAACCCCTTGTCCCCCATCCTGACCACCTAACTTCCCTTGCCAACCCCACCTCACCAAGTGCATGCTTCAAGAACTAACATGATGAAGGAAATCCATTATCATGAGATGAAAATTTTGATAACCTTAGACAACGTTAATTAAACATTTTGAGAAAAAACTCTAAGAGAACACCCTCGACATGGACAATATTGGTAATCCTTCCACAACATACACATCAAACATGGAGGTTATGTTCAACAACCCTGGTGAAAATTCCATTTAATAAATGTTAAAAGCAATAACCACGGATGAATGGGACACTTATTCTAAGCTGAATGTTGGGCAAGACATCTTGGGGGTGTTCATTTGGTTGTTTATGGCTAAGGAAATTGGCAAAGACAATGACTAAGGCATTAAAAGGCATTTTGACACATTAATTTATGAAAATAATAGAAATTAGAAGAAAAAGGGGGTGAAAGGTCACAGGTTGCATGTGAGGAGGAAAATGAAGGAAAATAATGGAAAATGAAGAAAATAGAGGCCTCGTCCATAAAAAGGCTTCTAAGGATCAGTTGGTAACCTTTGTCAGTTCAATGTTGGAGCTCTCTCTCTCATACTCTTGGACACTTGGAGTTTTCTTGGAGCACTCTTGGGCAATGTGGTATACTTGGATTCTTAAAGAAAGAAGGCAAAGGAAAGAGTAGGAACGTGCAAGAAGACATCGACATCAGCAACTACATCATATTTGCTTGCAGGTACCGAGTTGCATGTATGGTTTCTTCACTAGTTTTGGCATGCATGGCATATTCATGTGGTTTGTTGGTTGTGATCTGTCATTAGGCATGGAGGATGGTTGGGATTGGAAGTGGATTGCCTAGCCTTGCCATTTCCTGGATAACCATGGAGATTATGGGTTGATTGCCTTGTTGTGTTTTTTATTGGTTCTTATGTTTCCTTAGCTTGGGTTGAGTTACTAATCTCGTAGCCTTGGTTGGACAAACGCTCTAGAGCCCTGGAACAACTTAGGTTGAGTTACTAGTCTTGTAGCCTGGGTTAGACAAATGCTTTGGAGCCCTTGGTGGGTTGAATTACTTGTCCCGTAGCCTTGGTTGGACAAACGCTCTTGATCCCTGTAAAAGTTGTGGGTTGAGTTACTAGTCCCGTAGTCGGGTTGGACAGACGCTTTAGAGCCCTGGATGGCTAGGATAAAGACCGACTTGATGATGGTTTTGGTGATGTTTGATTGTGAGGTGGAATCACTGTTTAATGGGTTGAGGTGGATGGCCTCTGGAAGCCCTGGATGAGTTTTGATTGATGTGTTCTATGAGATAGCACATTCATGCTTGGAATATGGCACGGGGTGAATGGCTGAAGAGAGATTTGGCTAAGCCATTCTATAGCTGGGTGGAACTTGGTAGTCCCATCTCTAGTTGGTTCACTGCATTCATTAATGAGAAATTCATTCCATTGATTTTCATGTGTAAAGTTACTGATGTATATATGGATTTGATGGCTGATATGTTTATTATATTTATGTTCCTATTATGTTGGTTATATGCACCTTTTATGAAAGTAGTTATGTATGGATTTTAGCATGTTTTTACTTTTATGTGAATGGATAATGTGTCTATGAATTAATAGATGATAATGCAACCAATGGAATGAGGGAACAATGGTTCATAACAATTATCAGATAAGTACAAGATCCCTACACTTAATTCTATTGTTTACACTTGTACGTTACATGTCGATGATATGTTTGAAAAAATGCCTGTCGTGGCTAGTAGGGATCCAGTCAAGGTCTTGAACAAGTATTTGCTTTAGTACTTTCATTTCCATGTTACTTTACCGATTTGAGGAGATGGATCAGTTATGGGCAGTGTCCTCGGCTATGAGCCTGAAAAAGTGGTTTAAATCTCGTAGTCCCTGGCACAACACTGACAATTTTGGTCCATAGTCAGTGGCAGGCAGGCCTATGAGAGAGAATTTAGGTTGTTAGTCGCTTCCTTTCCCATAACATGAGAGCGACTATGGTGCAAGAGACCTAAAACAACTGTGGGACCTAGGAACAGGTTGTCTGAGTGGTTGACTTGTCTTCTGAGGGTTCTGTTGATGATGTTGGATGTATGTATGGTGTGTTTAAGTCGATTCCACTTCCTTAAGGTGATTTAGGAGATCAAATCATATCATAGTGGCCTCTCATCGCATGTTTACCCCTGTTGGTCGGTTGTTTGGGTAGATGTGTGAGGAGGGTGTTACAGAGTGGTATCAAAGCATGGTTCACCCCTTGGACTGGATGGGCTATGTGTTGGTTATGCATGCATGTCAATTGCATGTGTATCTCTTACACCTATATACTTGATGCAATTGCTTGTTGTCGGATTAGGGTTATGGTGTGCTTATCATGGAGAATTTGTTATTGATTTCATGAAATGTATTTGAAATGAGTATGTGACTGACTATGTATGGATTATATGTTGCTTACATGTTGATCTCATGGTACCTACTTACATCCTTGTATGTTAGGTTACATTTTTGAATATTTTGATTACATGCATCAATCTTGTAGGTTGATTACAAGAATTGATTGATTATGTTCGACTACATGTGGTTATGCGTATTTGTAGTTGGTTTGGCATTGCTTATGCATATTGTTGGTTGGATGTGGCAATGTGTACAATGGACTAATGGCTATTTCATGCAAGAGGTCATAGCTTGCATTATTGATATGGCACTGCATTGATGACTGGATCCTAGTTAGAATAACGTTTATGAATTGATGCATTTACTCGCGCATGTCTATATGTTGTTATGATTATGTTATACATGTATCATGTTGATTTGGTAATCTTGCAGACAAGTATCCTCCCCGAGTTATGCTTAGGTATGTGATTTGTTGTTATTGGTTTATTTGACATACTATGTCTTGCAGGAAGAAATATCAAATGGCTAGCAAGATGGTTGACTAAAGAGACTCTCCCTACGAATCCAAAGAGTAGTATGGTCTTGGGAACCCCTCTGATTTGGCAGTTACATTGAGAAGTTTAAAGGAGGAGATAAGGAGTTGTAAGGAATATAATGACAGAATCATATAATCACAAGAAGAGTTAGCAGAGATGAATGGATGAATGTAGTAATACTTAACTCGAGACTTATTAATTTAATGTAATATAGTGCTAACTCCGTCGAAAACAAATTAAAATAGATATATATATATATATATATTTTATTAAGATAAGTTAGAGTTAGTCATTTAATGGGTTTACTTATGGTGGTTTAGAAGCCCATGGTATTTGTTATAATGAAGCCTATTTAAAGGCTTCAGGAAATCCATTATGGAATGCAAAGAGTACCAACTTAGATTCATCTTAATTCCGAACTTGATTTCTCTTAGCACTAGGTAGATTTAGATTAAATATGGATCTAGGTTGGTATTTAATGAAGTTAATATGTTAAGTAGATGGTTGAATATTGTTATTGCTAAATTTTCTTTTTGTGTAAGTGAATCACAATGTCACGTTATATAATAATTATTTTAACATTATTGATAACATAATGTTATTTGTTACTTTTATTTAATTCTAGCCAAAGTTTTTTTTTTTTAAATACCTTGGTTGGGGTGTTTTCTGAGGGAAAGGGGGGATGGGGAACAAAGTGGGTTGTTTTCGTCCCACCAAGCTAAGATATTGAGGTATGTGGCAACACACGCCCCATAGAGAATGTTTAAGGCTCAAACAATCCAAATATTTTGCCATATGCAGACAATAACCATGGCACTTAGTTCCCTACACAATCCACACACCTACTTTGATTGCCATGGGCACTTCCAGACTATTCGTCGAGAGCTCACTCGTGTGAAGTATTAACTAGAGTTAAGGTTATTAATGACACTCCATATTATGGTCCAAAATGCTCAGGGTCCATGGGGGGTGGGGTGAAGCAGGCTACCACCATCCCACTTGGACAATAGATTGGAGGATGTTGCAACACGTCCTCGTATAGAGTGTTTAAGGCTCAAATGATCCTAAGATATTACCACATGTAGATTGTAACAATGGCACTTAAATCCTTGCACAATCCACACACCTGCTTTTATTTCCATCAGCGCTTCCAGACTATCCACCAGGAGCTCACTGGTGTAAAATATCAACCAAAGTTAATGTTGTTTATGACACTCCATATTATGGTCCAAAATGTTCATGGTTTCATCATCTTCGGCTACTAGGGCTATATGTTTGTCTTGTAGGTTCGACTCTTTTCAATTCCAATTAGGGTCCTCTGTCGGCCCATCCTCTTAAGACTTGGCCTGGTAATTACTTATAGTCTTTGCCATGTTTCCACAATTCCAGAAAAGGAAGTCTTTCCCTTGTCGATTGGAACTGCAAAATTAATGACAATTCCTATACAACTTACAGACTTGGGTTTGCTTTTTTGTCACCTTTTCCTTATAGGTTAGGCTGATATGTTGAAGCTTTTGTGTTTGATTTCTTCTACATGCAAGGTAACCAAACTTGTTATGGATGGGAAACACATTTAGTAATTGCAAATTTGGATTATTCATGTTCAAGCGACTAAGCCTAACTTTGGGTCTCATTTCGATTTCATGGTTCTCTTTTAGTCCTCCTCTGCATTTCATATTGGCTTGGCTCGTTGTTCTGTACAATTGGCTTATTTTAGTGCCCAAGAAGGCCTCTCAATAGTCTAGTTTTCTTAGTCGCTCTCCTCCCTTTATCGCTCTCCCTTGTTGGCCCTAAGTAACCCCCTATTGCATCCTTGGTTGGCTTCCCCCCCCCACTCTATGTTAGCCGTTTGTATCTTCCTTTAGTCTTGGCCATCCACATTGCTCTACCACTTTATCATGAAACTCCTACACATGGCCCACTTCTTGGCTTTTGAAGTTTGTGTCTCTCCTCTCTTGGCCCTCTATCCCCCATTCCTTTTTAGCCTCTCCTCCATGCCTCATCAGCAAGCACAAGTCCGTAGTGGAGTGGCCTACTACCAAGAATGGGCCAATTGGGGAAATACATGTACACACCACCATTTACAGGAAACCATTGCCCAATTCCACGAGCTTACTTTAGCCTCGTCCAGGGTAAACTCACTTATGTTGAGAGAGAAGAAGCCTCTCACGAGAATCAACCCTCGAATATGAAGTTTCTTACAAAGATGGCAAATTGGGTGTTGAATATTGGGCATACACGTGAATGTTTCGACCAGTACATGCATACAATGGATTTACATTGGCATATGAAAATCCTCCTTGGTAGAATCATATTGGACAGGTTCAAGCATCAAATAGATCTCCTCCACTCCATGGAGCACTTGCAACGTCACATGAAGGAAGTGGATCAAAGGTTGGAAAGCATAGAGTAGTACCTTAACATCCCAATCCTGGCTAGAGGCATCCCTAGAGACAACAAGGAACCCATTCAAGTCGCAACTATAGATTTTGACCCCTCCACTTAGTTCCCTAACATGTCATTGGTTTGCTCATTTCTTGCTTCTACTGCTTATTTTCAAAGCCAAATAGGGTTGCTTTTTAGTCCTTGTATGGTTAATTTTGGTTTTCAAAGTACTTTGATATCTTAGACCTCTCTACAAAGTGGAAACTTTTAGTCATGATCCAATCTTCTCATTAAACCATCAACCTAATATTTTCATAATTTTCATATTCATTCTTATTTAAAAAACAATACAAATTTTACCAAAAAAACACATTTTTAATGAAAAACTCAATTAATAATCTCTAATTCATTTAAGATTATTAATTCATATTAAATTATTTTA
>APFE031321834.1:24628-74417 GCA_000404065.3 Pinus taeda
ACATACCCTTAAAATTAACTTTTCACATTTTTATGTATCACTTTTATCTTATTTTATTTTAATATAAACCTATTTTAAATGAACTTTTAACCCAATTTTTTTATATGAACCATCCAAAAATAATCTATTTATATTAATATATAACTCTACTGGAGTATTTCATAAATATAGTATATTATTATATACAAATAAATTATAGCTGTCAGCAAAAAATATATATAATATATTTTTAAAACCGACATTCAATAACAGTGACCAAATTATATTTATAAAAAGTATATTATAGAATTGAATATATTAATTACATACAAATAATTATACTTCAAGCAAATAAATATATATTAATATTATTTTTAAACCGACATTCATAACAGTGAACACATAATTGGAAAAAAATATTAACATGAAACAAAAATGTATATCTATGCACACATAAATTGGAAAGAAAATTGAAGATCAAACAAAATATAAATTAAAGCAAATTAATGTATAACAAAATCTCATAATATAATAAATATATATAAATAAAGTAAAATATTATATAATTTCAAATATGATATAAATAATAATTGCAACTTAAATAAAACTTTATAGACATGGCATCAAACATCAATAATAGTGATCGATATCAAATTATTTATCACATATATATTTAAAACACTTAAACATAATAGAAAAGAAAATATTGATGTGAAACAAAATGTATATTTAGACAACACATGTATATAACATTTAAACATAATTGAAAAGAAGGTATTGATGGGAAACCAAATTATATCTATACAACACATAAATATAATTAAAAAAAAAATGGACATGAAACAAAATGCCATATATAAAATTAAAAAATTGATGTATAACAAAATCTCATAATATAAAAAATATATGTGACTAAAGTAAAATATTATATAATTTCCAATATAACATAAATAATAGGTGCAAGTTAAATAAAACTTAAAAGACATAGTATAAAAATGTTTAGTGATATTAATATGCAAGTAAAAGTTAAAAGAAATAATATCACATTTAATATAAAATTTGCACTCTAAAACTTACTTTTAGATTAAGTTTTTGATACCAATAGAACTTACTTCCAAATTAATTTTTTATAGAAATAAAACCAACTTTTAAAATTAGTTGTTTTTTTTCAACACCTAAATAAATCATTTATTATTTTTACACATTTTAAAGAAAAAATATATAATGCAATAGTAAATAGAAAGAAAATATTACCTATAAAAAATTATACTCTAAAACTTACTTTTAAGTTAAGTTTTTAATATAGATAGAATTTATTTCAATTTTTTTTTAGATGGATAGAACTAACTTCTAATGCTTTTGGTATAGATAATTCCTAAAATAAAACATCGTTATCTTATAATATAGATAATCCCTAAAATAAAACATTGTTATCTTATAATTTTTATGAAGGTAAAGTTATTATCATTTTGTCATCTAATTGTGTGTACATATAACTTTGCTTTAATTTAACTTGTTGCATTATGTGAATATAGGGATTAATTATGTGTACAGAATGTGACTTCTATTTCTGAATAAAAAATAGAGAAATAACCTAGTTATCAAATTTGACAAATTATTACATCAGCGTAACACTAGTTACATTAGGGATTTGATAATATACTAGCATAACACTAGTTACATTAGGGATTTGATAATATACTATTATGAAGATAGAGTGCAACATTTAATTATTGATAAGATGGTAGAGATTTAACCTCCATGGAATATTCTAGAATATTCATAGTAATATACACAAATCAAAAGTTGACATTTATCTCCAAAGTAGTTATGTCTTTTTTTACTCTTTGTGCTAAGTGGTGCTCTACAACCCAATATGAAGGAGATGTTGTCACATAACGTTACATTTAAAAATTAATAAAATAACACTTATATTAACAAATTAACAAATATTAATAACAAAAAAATGTCGGTCATAAATAAAATATTTCAACTCCCACCTTAATTTTACATGAAACTTTATATAGAGAGATAAAGTAATTGAAAAAAAAAAAAAAAAATTATTTTACTTTTTAGTATGAGAGAGATCTGTAATTCCTTTATTACTTAATATAGAGTTGACAAATCAAATGTGAAAAATAATGATGTGTAATTCATTCTATATTTAGTTCACATGTAACATTTAAAACAAAAATATTTTATTATGAGTTATGAAAAACATAATTTTATATCAACTTTATATGGAGAAAAAAATTAAAAATTAAATTTTTTCTTATATATTTACTTTCCATTGGGAGGATTATGTGTTATTTATTCCATTCTGTATGGATGTGAGGTTTGGGGTTGTTGTATTGTGGAGGAAGATCAAACTGATCTAAAAGCAATTTATAACCTACAACCTCAAGATTAAAAGCCCTATCCTATCCTTTTGACTGAAGCTAGCCTTTCCCCCAATGAAAGCATGACTATGTTTCACTATTTGATGTATAAGAAGAAACTTTACAACATGGAAACCAAGAGGTTTCCCAAAATTGCTTCTAACTGTAGCCATAACCTCCACCTCTTACTCAAGCATGGTCTGCACAAGGATCCCCAGTCTTGGCTCGACTATTGGGGGTTAAAGGATGAGATCATCTTGGAGAATAAAGATAATATTAAAAATACTATTACTTCCAAATTTAAGGCCAAATTGTGGGATGATAAAGAGCTAGAGGGGAAAATGAAGCTAAGGTACTATAAGGAGGTGATCAACCCCACTCTCGGTAACCAAAATTATCTCTCTGCCTTGACCAATGCTAAGAAGAAGATGCACATTGCAAATATAAGGACTAACTCCCATGAGTTTCAAAGTGAAACTAAGTGTTGGTATATCCCCAAAACACCATGGGATGAAATAATCTGTCAATTGTGCGATACTAAGAGGGTTGAGGATGATTTTTCTTGGATTGCTTGGCTCTTATGCACATCCGTTCCCATTTTCAAAACATAGGCCACACTACCAACCTTCTTGACTTGCTCAGTCAACAAAACTATAGTGATCAACACTTCTTTCCTTCCTCTTCGATCATGGAAATAAAATATAAAAAACTCAATTTATCTCTTCTTTCTTAAGGTCTGATAGACAGGTCTCGGTGGACATTAATCATCATCATCATCATAATAATAACTAAAATGTGTGTGTGTTTTTTTTTAATGGGAATGTTGAATAAAATATTTTAATATGAGAGGGAAAGATAGTTCTTATTCCATTAAAAAGTGTTGTAGGGCGCCTAGTCCATGCCACTCAAGTTAGAAATCATGCTCTCACATTTATAGTTCTACTCCTACATAAGTGCTAAGGAAAACATAAAGAACGATGGGAAGTAACTCCTCGTAAATATATATAAAAGTTTGTCTTTCAGATTAATCACTTATTATCAATATGGATCACAAAAGTCTAAGACCTAAAATATATATACTTACATCTTATTCTTATTTATTTATTTATTTATTTTTAAATTATGGCGGGAAGTAACTGATGGTAAATATGTTATTTACCTGAGTTATTTACTAGAGTTCTTTCTAATTCAAAATACACAAAAAAATTTAATGCGTGTGTTTGGAGGGAGGGAGATAATTAATAAAAAAAATATTTCTATAATATGTTATTTACCTGAGTTATTTACTAGAGTTCTTTCTAATTCAAAATACACAAAAAAATTTAATGCGTGTGTTTGGAGGGAGGGAGATAATTAATAAAAAAAATATTTCTATATTTATATTAAAAACGAAAATTAAAATTTCTTATAGTTACAATTTTTATTAGTGTGTTGTTCAAAACTAATGTAGATCTATCTTAACTCCAGATCTACCAAGAACTGTGAGAAATCAAATCTATTGAGGTTCAAACCTTTCCTTCAGTTTTGCATTCAAGAAAACTCCACATTTTGAAATATTTGATTCCTCTAGGCACTTGGTAGATCCTAAGTTAAGATGGATCTATGCCAATTTAATTAAATTGATTAATTAAAAAATTATCATATGAATAAGTATCATATAAAGTGAGTTATGGTTTTTTGGGCATGTGGTATTGATAAACCATGACATTGACTCATGGTATTGTGACAAAGTCTATTTACACATTAAGAATCTATTTAGTAAAATGGGGGTAAATCTCTATGGTAAAGAATCTTGTCCCATGCTTTTTTAAATGAATATACATTAACTTATATCTTATTTTAGAATTATTTAATAATAGTAATAACATTAATTTAGAATAAAGTTATAATTTTGTTATTTTTCTTTCTGTTTTTTCTTTTAAATTTGAGCAAGATGAACTTCTAATTGAGGTGCTGGAAGATGGAATGTTAGAGGTTGGGAGGGGGAGCCGACACCTCCCATAACCTTTAAGAGGGTAAGGGGCGACATGGCCAACCCTCCCCATGCAACACACATGCGAACTACACACACTAATCTTCATTATTATGCCAGTCTTTACTATGCTCGACCATTTTGAGAGGAGAGAACTTGCTCTCCAACTTTTCTGGTATATTCGGGTTTCTCCCCCATTACAGGTGGGATAATTCCCTTGGGTGTCTGACAGAGAAAGGTTTACGTTGGACATAAAATTTGCAGAGATATGGCGTAGTTGATGTGATTTCTATTTGGCTTGGACGTTGGCCTTTAGCTCTAGAAACGAATTGACCTATGCCTGCATGTAAGGTGACTTGAATTTTGGGCGTGAAGGATCTCAACGTCGAGACTGCGAGTTGAAAAAGGGTTTGGAGATATGATTTGGGCATGTAGGGGTCACAAATCCTGGGACTCTGACATCAACATTGGTGTTGATTGCTACAAGAGCCTATGCCATTAACCTTTCTCCAACGCTCATGACCTTTTCAATCTAGGCTTGG
Source organism: Pinus taeda (assembly GCA_000404065.3). Classification (NCBI taxonomy): domain Eukaryota; kingdom Viridiplantae; phylum Streptophyta; class Pinopsida; order Pinales; family Pinaceae; genus Pinus; species Pinus taeda. The sequence continues at coordinate 29,500 of APFE031321834.1, forward strand.
AGGACTGGTCAATTTCAGGTATGGTTCTACTCTTTGGTTCAATAATTGCATTCAATAGTTTTGAGTCTAGCTAGTGGGTATTTGTTTGCTTTTTTTTTGAACTCAATTGGGTTGGGAAGCAACCTAAATTATGTTGCCTTTCGACAAGCATTAGACCATGTTAGGAGTCTTTTATTTGCCATTCATTTTCATTTGTCCCCCTTTGGTTGTTGGCCTTATTTGCCTTGGGATCTTAGAGTCCCCTAGTTTTTTTTTTTTTAGTCTCATTCCTTTGAGTCTTTGGTTGTTGTGGCTAAGCCATCATGCCTAGATACTTCTATTTTGGTGCAATATGCCCCAACATAGAATGTGCAGTCCGCCAAAGGGTTGGGGGTAGAGGCCCTTAAGGCAAGCCACATGCCCAAGCTCAAATCTAGGATGCTGCAACCATCTTCCATTTTGCCACTCCCCTTGAAATTTGTGAGGAAATTCGCCAACTTGAAGTCCTAACCGCCAACGAAAAACACGCTTATTTTGATTTAGAAATCCAAGCCGAGGTAGCCAATTGGGTTCCTAACCTTGGTCATACTTGGGGAAGATGTAGTGAGTATATGAACTCCATCACCCTTCGTTGGTAGATGAAAACATTTATGAGCAAAGTCTTGAAGGAGAAGCATTAAGACCACAATGATATAATCTCTTTCAGTGAACAAAATCAAGCTGGTGTAATATTATTAGCACTCTTGTCTTGTTAGTTTGGATGCCCGACTAACTTATCTTGAAAGTCATCTTCATTATGACCTAAAACCTCCTGCTCCAACTAATACATACGCTTAAGACCTAGCCCTTATTACTTCTTTAGAGTTTTAATGTTATGCCATGTCTCCTAGTAGTGGTTTTCTTTATTTATATAATCCAATATATGATAATTGTTAGTATTTTCTGAGCATCAAATGTTTTTATTTTGTATTACCTGAATTCTAATTTACAATTAAAAAATCTAGTTTCCTCGAAAAGATATTGAGACAAGACATTACATGAACAATGCTATTTAAGCTAATGAATTTTTGAAGCAATAAAATCTTAATTCTCTCCCCAAAAAAATTTGCCAGATGAAATGTTTGTAGTGTTTTGATAGTTTAGTATGAATGGAGGTATATTCGGTTTACTAAATTTAAAAGCTAATAAGCTTACCAAATGACCGTTTGACAACCACTGATTATAATTGATCTCCAGAGAGCTAAATGTGGTCTCCAGCTTCCCTGTCTGTCACTAGCCTTTTAACTGTGGTACTCTAAAGCACTAGTCACAAAATATTAGAGCGCTTTTGGCCTTTGCACACTGAGAACAATATGTGCACAGAGCATAACATGTTAAACTACGAGCGGAGTAGCAGAAGAAGGAAGAGAAATGTAAATGGCGCAGTCATCAAGGTATCTTGGAGTAAAGAAAAAAAGGGTATCTCAGCTGGAACCGAAGCTCTACCATAAGAATATGCACATGAAATATAGCACTCTCAGAACAGACCGCAACACCCACAAACCATCGGTGACAACTCTCTGCCAACAGGGCAGATTGAAAGAGGCTCTGAAGGATTGCCTGAACAGAAAATCCCGTGCAGAAGTTAAAACTCATTCATTCCCACATGATTCAAGCTGGGATTAAGTCTCAGGGGAATTACAAGCTTGTGAGCATGTATGCGAAATGCGGGAATCTGAGAATAATATGTACACACAGCATAACATGTTAAACTACGAGCGGAGTAGCAGAAGAAGGAAGAGAAATGTAAATGGCGCAATCATCAAGGTATCTTGGAGTAAAGAAAAAAAGGGTATCCCAGCTGGAGGGTAAAAAGCTCCACCATAAGAATATACACATGAAATATAGTACCCTCAGAACACACCGGAACACCCACAAACCATCGGTGACAACTCTCTGCCAGCAGGGCAGATTGAAAGAGGCTCTGAAGGATTGCCTGAACAGAAAATCCCTTGCAGAAGGTAAACTCATTCATTCCCACATGATTCAAGCCGGGATTAAGTCCCAGGGGAATAACAAGCTTGTGAGCATGTATGCGAAATGCGGGCATTTGACAGATGCTCGCAGGGTTTTAGACCAGATGTCGAAACAGAATGTAGTTGTATTTACAGTTATGATTGCAGCCTATGCGAAGAATGGGCTCTGTGATCAGGCACTGACACTGTTTTATGAAATGCAGAGAACAGGAATCCAGCCCAATCAGTTCACATTTTCGGGCATTCTTTCTGCATGTAAGGACTTGAAGACTCTCATGGATGTTCATGAAGAAGTTATTAGAGGTGGGTTTGAAACCGATGTCTTTGTGGGTAATGGGCTAATAGATATGTATGGTAAATGTGGGTTTGTTGAGAATGCACGCGAGCTGTTTGATAAAATGCCTCAACGAGACGTGGTCTCATGGAATGTCATGATTGGTGGATATGCACAGAATGGCCATGTGAGTGAAGCCCTAGATCTGTTTGAAAGGATGCCGGAAAGAAGTGTGGTATCCTGGACGGCGATGATTACAGGGTATGCCCAGAACGGGCAGGCTGAGGATGCCCTGAAGTTGTATCGGCGAATGAGGGCTGAGGGTGTGAAACCGAACTTGCGGACATTTGCCAGTGTGCTGCAGGGGTGTGCTAATTTGGAAGCATTGGAAGAGGGGATAGAGATCCATGATGCGATAATTAGGAGTGGAATACAAAGTGATGTGGTTGTGGAGAGCGCGCTTGTGGATTTGTATGCGAAGTGTGGGAAAATTGACAAGGCAAGGGATGTGTTTGACAAAATGTGTCACCGGAACACCGTGTCATGGACATCTATGATTTCAGGATATTCACAGCTTGGACAAATTGATGAGGCCCTGGAACTCTTTCTGAAGATGCCCAAGAAAGACTTGGTCTCATGGACTGCAATGATTGCAGGATATGCACAGAATGGGTTTGGGGAGGAATCACTGAGGTTTTTCCGGGAAATGCAAGTGGAAGGCATTAAGCCAGATTCGAATGCTTATGCAAGTGTTCTCCCAGCATGTGGTGATTTGGCAGCTCTTGAGCAGGGCATTGAGATACATGAAGAAATAGTCAGGAGTGGACTGGAGTCCCATGTCTTTGTGGCGAACGCCCTCATAGATATGTATGCAAAATGTGGGAACATAGAGAATGCACGTGATGTGTTTGACAACCTGCCTCAACGAGATGTGGTCTCATGGAATGCAATGATTGCAGGATATGCCATGCATGGCTGTGGAAAGAAAGCCATTGTGCTCTTTGAACGAATGCAACACAGTGATGTGAATCCAAACCATGTGACATTTGTTGCTGTTTTGTCCGCTTGCCGCCATGCCGGTCTTGTGGACAGGGGTTTGAGATACTTTGGTTCCATGAGTAAATTTTATCACATCACACCTACGATGGAGCACTATAGCAGCATGGTTGATCTTTTTGGTCGTGCTGGCCGCCTTGATGAGGCACATGATTTCATTAACAGAATGCCAATCAATCCTGATGCTAGTGTTTGGGGTTGTTTGCTAGGTGCTTGCGCCATCCATAACAATATAGAGCTGGGAGAGCATGCCGCCAAACAACTTTTTGAGTTGGATCATAAAAATAACACACCTTATGTGGCGCTTTCAAACATATATTCGGCAGCTGGTAAATGGGATGACAGTGAAAACGTGTGGAAGATGATGAAAGTCAAAAAGGTGAAAAAGAGGCCTGGGTGTAGTTGGATTGAAGTGAATAAACAGGTATATACTTTCTTTGTAGGAGACGAATCATAAGCACAAAGGGATGAAATTTGTGCAGCATCAGAGATATTGTCTATGCAGACGAAGGTGGCAGGCTATGCGCCGGACGAAAAAAGGCAGTGACTGATTTGCAGTAATAAGTCGTTGCCACTTCAGGAATGAATCTTTCCTACACCGTAGCAAGCCTAGAATGCAGCTATTGAGATGACAACAAAACTAATGGCAGTGAACATTTTGCTGAGAACACCAAAGTCTACTCTGCAGCTGTTGAGATGACAACAAAACTAATGACAGTGAACATTTTGCTGAAAACACCACTTTGGTCTTTTCGCCAAAGATCCATATCCGTGTGCAAGAGCTTTCGACTACAGAACCTGGAAATTGCATTTGGGTTTCTCAACACATGCTCTGGAGTAGTTGTTCGGGTTATAAGAAATGCAAGCATGTGGTGGTTACCACCTTTGTTAGGCCAAGTTGCCAGCACACGGGGATACAAGGACATTGGGACGCATTCCCAGTATGGTTGGAAACTTCCACCAAATTTCAGGGTTCGGCGGGGATTTTGAACACAATGTATCCTGCCCCAAATATACTAATCATTAAAATATTAATGTTAAACTAAATATCATGATTGGACATTGAAGTTTGAACAATGTAGAAATACTCAGATGGAGTGGCCACAAAATTCTAGTGTATTTTTGACAGGTCATAGCATATGTGTTTTATGTTTTGTTTTTTTCGCTGGAGTTGGATGATACAATATTTTGTGAGATTGTAATTTTCTTTGTTTAAATTATATTTTTTAAATGCATTAATGGTTTTAAGATTTTGAAACACTTTTACAAGATTTGGATGGTAAATACTAAACAATTCAGACAAATCCCTACTAAATATTCAGTAAAATTGACTTACTATTCAAACAAATCTCTATTGAATTTTCAGCAAAATTAACTAAAAAAAAAAAAAAAAAAACTAAATATAAAACAATTAAAGTAAAATGTTTTCCATACATTACAAATACAACATGGTCAATATATTTTTGACTCTTTGCTAATATACTTCACGTCTTTGATACCTGGTAAGAACCTAAAAAAAATATTAAAAACTTAAAAAAAAAAACCTAAGAACCTAAAAAAATTATTAAAAACTTAAAAAGAAAAAACCTATAAACACACACTGAATTGTCAAATTTTAAGGAATGAAATATTTTTCCTGATTTATTATGTGGTCCAGGTTGAAATTCATTCTAAAATTTAGAACAAAATGCACAGCTTAGTCTCTATAAAATATATAGTTAGTTCCGTATTGGAACTTTTTGTTACATATTTTTTCCATAATCATATTCGTGTTCTAATCTAGCTACGATAATAAAAACCATAAAACAAACACCTAACTAAACCACAACACCAAACATCACTAAATAGTATGACGAATATGAATCGTTTAATAGATGGTAGGAGGGTTGATTGAACCCATTAGGAAAGGACGGGCAGGATTAGGTTAAATTTTCTTATTTTTTCCTGGGTGCACGTTAGTCTCGAGGGCAGGGTACACATGGATGTCTCTCACATCAAATACAAGTGAGCATTTGGGATGTGAGATTAAGGGATGGGTATGTATCCCTATGTCCTTGCATGCTAACCTGTTTCCAGTATGGCTGGGAAGTACCCACGTCTACAAAGCGTTGTCCCTATCTGGAACTTGTAACATTGATTCTCAATGCTATTGTTCATTTCCAATACTTTTAGGCAAGGGCTAACCAGCTTGCCATAGGGCATTAAATGTTGGTACATGCACGCTGTATAACAATATAACACATTGCTTTGGTGATTACATAAATTGAAAATAAAGACAATGTGTTATATTGTTATACAACATGCATATACCAGGGCATTTAATGCCCTATGGCAGGCTGGTTAGCCCTTGCCTGAAAGGAGAGCCGATGAATGGAATGGGCAAATGTGATCCTATTCTTGAATAGGGAGAACGTTGCCGCCATGTTGGGCGAACAGAGGAGAACCCAAAATCCTGCGAGATGATATAAATTTGTTGGTTTAACAGCAGCTCCTTGAAACCCTAAACCCCCCTATGTGAGTCTTTAATTGAGTTGAGAGTAGATTGGACAAGACATCCCTCTGTGTAAAATGAGAAATGAAATTTCATCTTTATGGTGAAATTTCATCTTTATGGCGTAAATGTTATTATTTGAAAAAGTTAAGTTAATAATTACATATATAAAAGTAACGTAAATTTAAAAATATTATTGAAAAAATATAAATCATAAAATTAAGTTAATAATGTAAATAGCCAATGTTTGCTGTTGGAGAAATTGGTATGAATGAATCATATTTTAATGTCCACGAGATTAAAAATAGTCTATGAGACTATTCACTTTCTTGTGTTTTGTCATTTGTAATTCAATCATTTTTTTACTCAAATTGATGATGAGCTTACCTAAGCCTTCTAACGGTTCCCTCAATAAAAAGGCAATGTCAAGGAAATGATGCTAACATAGTGCCTTAATTTTCTCTAGTGTCTATGAAAGCATCACATTCCAAAATGAAATGCTTTTTGGATTCCATTGCACCATAAGTGCAAAAAAGTACACACCTGTTCTTCCCAAGCTTCTTTGGGTATCTTCTGTTGTCTTGTTTCACACCATGATTGCATGGCAGTGAGTGAGAAGGAGCTAGCCCCTTCATTAGGTCTATGAGGACATCCAAAAACAAATAGGCACTGATCATGTTTCCTAAGGCATACAAAAACAAATAGGCATCAGGTGATTGAAGGGAAAAATTACGTAATCTACATATCATAGTCTAAGGTGAAATTGTTTTTTTGACTATGGGTTGAAAGACTATGGGAAAAATGAATGTATTATTGACCTTGCAAGGGACTTCTTGAAAAACAAGTTGTTATGGTGAGGAAAAATATGCCAAGCATGGAGGGTAGGTAAGTTTAACAGTGAGAGAGTCAAGCTAACAAAAGTCATCATGCCTAGCTTGTGTGATAAATATATCATCCTAAGGAAGAAGCAACTCTTGAGGGGTTCTCTTTTTTTCTAGAAGAAGATTTAACTGTAAGACAACAAGAAGAAGGGAGGGAGGAAATGTCAAAGGTTCGGGCAGCAAGAGATGAGGGCAAGAGAGCATGGGTTTATAAAGGTAAACTTGTGATAGCACTATTTGGACCTCCTACTAAAACAGGGCAGCAAGATGATAATAAAGAAGATGCAACAAACTCTTTAACATGAAATCAAGAAGCAAGGTCAATATGGGAAAGCAGGGACAAAGACTCAGTTGTGAGTCTTGCATGTCAAAACAAATAGCAATCAAGTCACACCCAGGTTTCCTTAAGATTAGTTTGTTGGAAGTACATAGGTTACCCATGGAGATGAGGACATGGGTTAGGGTCTATTGTGGAAGATAGAAACATAATTTGTCTCATAGAAACACATGTGCATGAAGGGTACTCAAAGATGGCAGTGTGGAACAAGGCAGTAGGGAATGGCAAAGGACACGGGGGTATCATGGTATTAGTGAGAGAGAAAGAAGGTCGCTTCATTCAGCTAGAAAAAGAATACTCAAATAAACAATTCGTTTGGTTTAAAATATCAGAAAATGGAAATCACATCAGAATTGTAGCATGTTATTTTGTGCCGCAAGTTTCAAAAATCTACAAAAGTAGAGGGTTTGACCACAAAGATCCCTTTGCAGCCTTAAAAGGAGATATTGCAACATATTCTCAGCTAGGTGAAGTCCTTATAGTGGGTGATTTCAATGCTAGGACTACAAGTGAGCAAGCTAGCATTCTTTGTTGTAAAAAAGACTATGACCCTGTCTTACTTACATAAGAGAGTAATTATCAGTGGGAAAGAATTTCAGAAGACAAGGGTTGCAATCTCTTTGGTGAGCAATTGCTTATATGTGGGGCTTTAAATTTAGTCATTTGTAATGGTTTGAATAGATGGGAAAAGTTTGGTAATTTCACTTGCAATACTTACAATGGAGCAAGTGTAGTAGATTATGTAATTTGCTCGCATAGTTTGTATGAGAAAATGGAGGAAATTTTGATTGGAGATCAGTTTTGGGACTTAAAATTAGATCACAAGCCAATTTATTTAAGTTTCTCTTGGACTGGAAAGAAGCAGTTAGGGTCAAAAACTCAGTGTGTTCAACAAAATCTTCAAAAGGGAAGAATTCTTTTGACTCCAAAAAATTGTAGTAACTTCAAAATAATGCTAGAGAGGCTCTTCAAGAAGGAGAAAATCCCATTTCACGACCTTCATTCTCATGAATTAACACATTTAATTCAAATCACACTTATAGAGTGCAAAAATTAAGAAGTCTTAAACAAATTGCTTTATGGTTAATGTTTGGTTTGACGAAGAATGCAAAAAGGCAAGGAGAATGTGGAAAGAGTCAAACAAGGATAACAGAAAGCTCAAAGCTTACAAATAGATAGTAAGAAAGAAAAAGGTTGATTTCATGGTTTTGAGGAGAGAAGAACTAATCTTCCTTGGGAAAAATAACTCCAAATTATTTTGGAAGGAGCCCCAACCTAGAAAGATGCAAACTGAAAACAATATTACAACTTATAAATGGTATGACTGTGCAATACAACTTTATGAGCAAGATCCCAAGGTTGACCCTCCTCCCTTGGTTAACACTGATACAAAATTCTTCATGATGCAAGAGGTAGAGATGGGTATCAAGAAGTTGGGTGTTGGAAAAGCAACAAACTTAGTTGAACTCCAAGCAGAGTATCTAAAGTGGGGCTTAAAAATTCTTGCACCTACCATTACAAATATTTTCAATATCATCATATAACAGGGATATCCCACAGATTGGACAACTAGTCTAGCAATACCTCTTTTCAAGAGTGGTGACATCAAGAATCCCTCCAATTATAGGACCATAATGATAAACCCCTTGTTTGCAAAGTTATTTGGAATCATGTTAAAAAACAAAATCAGCAAGTGGGCAGAAAAAAGAGATAAACATGTTAAAGGGCAAACAGGTTTTAGACCTAAACATTCCACAGTTGATCATGGTATAACTTTAAGGCGCGTCATTGAAAAGGTTTGGGAGAAAAACGAAGAAGCCTTTTGTTGCTTTATTGATTTTAGAAAAGCCTTTGACATGGTTCCTAGGGATAAGCTTTGGCACAAAATGGAGGAACTTGGGGTTCTCAGGCATTTGAGAGCAGTTGTGCATAGGCTCTATGAAGAGGTGAAAGTCAAAATTAGAACTTTAGCAGGGATTTCTGAAAGTTTTGAAAGCGATATCGGGGTCAAGTAAGTTTGTCCATTGTCTCCTACCCTTTTTGGTTTATATATCGACAAGCTTGAAGAGTGGCTAAATTCGCAAGGGGGTGACAATATCCATTTAGGCAAGTTTGTTATAAGGCTTCTTTTGTACGCAAATGACCTTATTTTGATTGCTAAATCTGCTCTTGGTTTGCAAGAGCACTTACTTTCCCTTGAGCATTTTTGTATAGGGGTGGGGATGCAAGTCAATATCAGCAAAAGAAAAGTCATGGTTTTCTCTAACAAAAGAAAACATATCCATAAGTTCTACTTTGAAGGCAACATTCTTGCAAAAGTTGTGAATTACAACTACCTCATAATTGACTTCAATAGAAATCTAAGTTGGGATGGTTGTAGAAAGAAAAGAGCTTTGGGGGGTTGGAAAGCATTTTATGCTTTTCAAAATAGGTGTAGAGAGGAAGAGTTATGGGACTAGAAAACCACTCTAACTCTTTTTGGGCTTTTATTGATTCTAGTGATTCTCTATGGTTGTGAACTGTGGGCCAATAGTACAACTATCATGCATTGGAAACAAATTGAGAAAATTCAAAAGTAATTGATTACAAATGAATTCAAAATTAAAAGTGTAGTTCCTTGTGCTATCTTGTTAAGTGAAACAAGGGTTGCTCCTATTGAAGCAATTGTTATGGTGTGAGTCATAAGGTATTTAGGAAAATTGAGCAAATGGACAAGGGTAGATGACCTAAGGTTATGTTTAATGACATGTTGTGCAAAAGAAAGAAGATTTGCATGCGGAAAAAATAACAAATGGTTTAGTAAATGGGTTATTTGCTTGAGCATGTGTCCCATAAACAAGGAAGAGATAAAAGCGTTTTTTATGGATAAGTTCCACATACTTGGGAGGAGCTAGGGAGAAATAAAAAGTACTATATTGAAGAGTTTAATCTCACTCATAATCATAAACAAAAAGCGTACATAGGGGCCAATATTTCTTGGAGAGCCAAAATTCTTATTGCTCAACTAAGGACTAATTTTCATCAACTCCATTGTGAAAAAGAGAGCTGGAAAAGGCCAAAAGAAGTGTGGGAGGAAAGAGTATGTATTTTTTGCTCTTCCGGAAAAGTGGAAACATAAAGCATTTCATTTTAGAATGTGAGGCCTTCAAAGACAACATAGAAAGTTATGTAGATATTATGGCAACTAACTCTGGGAATATATATTTGGCGAGGGATTTGTCGAGAAGCCAAGAGCATTTATTGTGAGACTTCATAGGGAAATGGCAGAATGCAAGAGCCAGATGGAGAAGCAATTTGTCCCATAGGATATCTTTAGCCTCGTGGATGTTAAAATAATTTCTTCTTTCTTCTTCAAATTAATTTTAATTAAAATATGACAAAAAAATTTAAAAACTTGACTTTAAGTTGTTTAATCTCTAGAATTAGAGCGCGCGAGTGGTTTTTTAGAGTGTTAAATCCATTTATTGATTCAAAAATGCATTTTAAGCAACAAAAGTCACATTGTTGTTTGAAATTGTATGGCAAAAGATTCTTTCATCTATAAGTTAGAGTGTTTTTTCTAAATTATGTGTTTTTATATCTCTCGCGAAATTTGTAATTGTTTAGTTAGCTCTAATTATTTTATGATTAAGTATGTCTAAAATTAAGATATTGCATCATTACTATCAAAATATTTAATGATCCATTAATACCACATTAGATCCATCTTAACTTCAAATCTACCAAGCACAGAAAGGGATCAAATCTCTTGAAGTGCAAACCTCTTTTGGAGTGAAAAAAGATTCGATCCCTCTTGATGCTTGGTAGATCCGAAGTTAAGATAAATCTACTCTAGTTAATTAATATCTTATAGTTATGAAAAATATTATATTTAGATTTTATATTTTGCATTGAATTATATGTATCCCTTTAAAACAATAAATTATGGAGTCCTTGTGGAATGGGTTGATTGGGTTCTAGACACAAACAATGTCCATGGAAGATATAACCAATACATGCAGGTTACCATTTTACCACTAACAAATGAAATTCCTCATGGGCAAAATCATTCTTGATAATCATGAAGCACAATTAGATATCCTCCACTCTCTTAAGCATATGGGGATCCACATCCTAAGTGTATAGATTGAGGAGGGATCATTCATGTATGCATGAGTTACCTACCCGGCCTTTGCTTTTCCACCTGTCTTGTGCACCTTTTACTTTTTCTTGATTTTTCTTTGTATATTCCTCGTAGTTCAGAGGGTTAGAGCTTGCTTTGTATGATGTATAGTGGTTGTATCACCCCTTAATGATGAGGCAACTCATTGCAGGATCTTACATGCCTACCTTATTTACTAACCATTGATTATAGAGGCATGGGTGCCATTATTTCAGCTAGAGAGATTGTACTTAACTTTTAAAAAACACAAGGCACTAGGCTTATCTTCCTTTATGACAAAGAAATGCTACTATTTATGGTACAAATAGTAGTGTCTTTTTGTATTAAAGGTAGAAAAGCCTCACATTGTGCATTGTAACTTCTCTTAAAGTTAGAGTCTCTTCGGTTGTTGAGCCGAGATGCTCATTCTACAACCAAGTATGAGGGGATGTTTAAGTTGGTTCATCCATCCGTTATTTTTTAAAAATAAAAATATAAATTATGTCGCTATAATTAAAAAAATAAAAATAAATAAATTAAAATGTACGAGTAAGGTGTTTAAATCTTATACATTTCAAAAATATTTCAATGAGAGATTTAAATAAACTATTTAAAAATCTATATTAACTAATTTATGTCGATGTCAATTCTATATGTAAAAAAAATGTTAAAAATAAAACATTTTAATTTTGTATATAAAAAAAATATTCAATGTGGGTATTATAAAATATTTTAATAAGAATTAATATTGACAATATACTTAAAAAATATATTAATAATAAAAAACCATTTTAATTTGTGTGATAAAGTGTCTCAATGTACATGTGATGTAAAATATTTTGATGTAAATGAAGTATATATTTGTATATATCATGAAAAAATTAAGTGTTTATGGTTAAAATGTTTGTTCAGTCCTATATATATATTAGCATTCAAAAAAACAATTTAAACAATGAAAAATAACACATTGTATTTCGCACACGTGAAAAAATTTGATCCCTCTCGGCTCATATTAGATCCATAATTAAGATGGATCTTAATAATGACAACACATTGTATTTAACACTCTAAAGAAGTTTGCAGGTGAAAAAAATTGATCCCTCTCGGCTCATGTTAGATCTGTACTTAAGATGGATCTTAATAATGACAACAATGTCGCTGTAATTGGTGATTAGTAATCAAAGTAGGTGCCAAAGAGTCTTGTAAAAAGCATGAATGTTGAATGAGAAATATCAACCATCTTGTAATGATATAGATAGTGTCATTGGAAGGTATTAGTAATCTAAGAATATGGAGGAGAAAGGTAATACTAAAGGCATATCATTAGTAGCATAATTAGTTAGATAAGAATAATGACCAACAGATAATTGGTTTAAAGTATCATAAACTAAGAAAATGAAGATAGACGTATTTTAGATCAAAGTTTGTGTTTCTCTATGTTTTCCATATAACATTATTTTACTTGAATAACTCCTCTAATTTCTAATCAATTATTATTAAAGCAATCATTGAGAAAAGTTAATAATGCATTCAAGATGGTTCTTCCTCCACAATGAGGCATTCACTTAGTGATCAATGTAAACCAATTGAAAACGTATGAATCCCTTAGGTGAGAATCTGAGGCATTGCCACAATCACATCCACCTATTAGGTAATGTTGTTGATTTTAAACCTCCATTGTTAGAAGACATGCTTTAGAAAATATGCAGAAGAAAAACCAACAATACAATCATTATTACATACTCGATTGGTAGAAACTTATATTTACACACCAAAGCAAAATGGATCTCCCAAATTGTTCAAACTCAATTTCCTACGACTTCGTGAGAGCGTGGGGACACTTTTAGGTGCATACATGGAGGAATCAATGCATTTTCTTCATTGTATAGTAGTATCTCAGTGTAATAAAGGTAGAAAGTCCTCTCTATTTAACACTGAAGTCCTTGTGGAATGGGTTGATTGGGTTCCAAACACGGGAAACACACACAAAAGATATAACCAATACATGCAAGCTATCAATTCATACTAGCAAATGAAATTCCTCATGGGCGAAATCATTCTTGATCATCATGAAGCATGATTAGATATCCTCCACTCTCTTGAGCATATCTACAGTCATATTCGCAAGCTAGACTGAAAAAATGGAGCAACTTGAATATCACCTAGGCCTACCCCTGTAGTTGATTAGACCTCAACCGATCCAATATCCCCCGTCTCAGTACATGATTATATTATATGCCTTTTATGTTTAGTGTCTCTATTGTGATTGGCTAGCTCGACCCACATATTAGTAGTTGTTTTAGTTTTTTGTTGTCACTTTTCATTTATCTCTCTCTTCTCTATGGAGAATCCAATTTTGGCTTTGGTCTGATTTACCTAGTGAAAGGTTGGCTGGTGTTTTGTAATTTGATATGTAATTGCCAACTTTATGGATTAATGAAAATCTTTACCATATATAAAAAAAATATAAATAACTTTCATTTGAAAATAATTGATTTCTTTAAAAATGGGTAATACATAAATTTATAACTTTGGAAATATAAAAAAGAATGCACAAAGAATGAGAATTTTAGAGGATGGTAGAAGAAATAAGTGAGGGGAAACTTCTCCAATTTCTTAGAGTTAGGCCCACTCCGGAAAAGATAAAGTATTCAAGAAGGTCAACATGAACTAGAGTCTATAGTTACATATGAGATAAAGCCATTAGAAATAAAAGGAATAACAAAAAAAGAAGCCATACAAGATAAAGATAAAGGAAACATGGAGCCAAAAGAAAAAAACAATGAAAAACTTATAGAAGATACCCTATACAAGAAACAACTAATGAGGAAATGGAGGACCCTTCTCTGGGCATAGCCCAAAAAGATATTAAGGTGGTCCTACATGGAATATGATTGAGGAACAACTCAAATGAGATATTCAAAATAACATTGTACATAAAACATAGAGAACATGAAATTGGGTGTTAAATAACTCTCTACATTTTCTTATTTTCTACTCCTTTATACCAACTACCTGTTGGTCATTACCCCTCCATACTCTTAGATAAATAATAGCTCCCAACAACAATATCTATATAAATGCTAGATGGTTGGTATCCATCACTCGATGTTTACTATTTTTTAAATTCAAATAGAAGGCATTTTCACACCAACCTTAATTATTAACCACTATGTACGAAGGCATTATTGCTATATTTTTTAACCACGTGGTGAATCAGTAACTGCAAGGCCTTATCTAAGGGAGACCTAGGATCAACCCTTGTAGATACCACTATAACACTAAGAGTACATCCAACAACCTGTGAGCCAGATATACTAAATTCTTATGATTTAGCAATAGTCAAGATTCACGGATAAGGGGAGTCTACTCCTTGAGCCAAGATCATAGCGGGAAACTATACTCAATGAGATTTGAACCGCAGTCTCGCGGGCTTCACCTAGCGATACTTACCGTTAAACCACACATCATTGTATATTATTGCTATTATTACAAGCAAATAAACTCCACTTAACTTTCCATATACCCCACAAACACATTACTAGATTATCTATATTTATTACAATGAGATGCCACTATACAATGAAAAAAATGCATCGATTCGTCCATGTATGCACCTAAAAGTGTCCCCACATTCTCACAGAGTCGTAGGAAACTGAGTTTGAACACAATTTGGGAGATCCATTTTGCTTTGGTGTATAAATATACTTTTCTACCAATCAAGTATTTAATAATGATCACATTGTGGGTTTTTCTTACTCATATTTTCAAAAGCATGTCTTCTAACAATTAGGGTTGAAAATCAACAACAATACCTAATAAGTGGGTGTGATTATGGTAATGCCTCTTGTGACCTAAAAAATTCATACATTTTCAATTAGTTTACATTCATCACCAAGTGGATACCTAATTGTGGAGGAAGAACCAACTTGAATGCATTATTAAACTTTGCTCAATAATTGCTTTGATACCCACCAACTTGAATGCATGATTAAACTTTTCTCAATAATTGCTTTGATACCAATAAATATAAAATTAGAGGAGACAGTCAAGTAAAATAATGTTGTATGGAAAACATAGAGAACACAAACTTCGGTCTAAAATATGTCTATATTCATTTTCTTAGTTTGTGATACTTTATATCAATTACCTATTGGTCATTATTCTCTAACTATTTATGCTACTAACTATATGCCTTCAATATTACCTTTCTCCACCATATTCTTAGTTAACTAATAGCTTCCAGTGACACTATCTATATCATTACAAGATGGTTGATATCTATCACTCAACATTCACACTTTTTGAAAATGAAATACACAGTGTTTTTGCACCTACTTTAATAAATAATCATCAATTACAAAGGCATTGTTTCCATTATTACAACCAAAGAGACTTTAAATTTTAGAGAAGTTACAATACACAATGTGAGGCTTGTTTACCTTTAATACAAAGAGACACTACTATTTGTACCACCAATAGTAGCATTTCTTTGTCATAAAGGAAGATAGGCCCAATACTCTTTGTTTTGTGTTTTTTAAAAGCTAAGTACAATATCTATGGTTGAAATAATGGCACCGATGCCTTTGTAATCAATGGTTGGAAAATAAGGTAGGCATGTGAGAGCCCACTATTTGATTTTCAGAAAGGATAAACACTAAGTGATATGCGGGTGTGTTTTACAATTATATAGTTAGCACCTTGGGAGTTATTAGTTAATTATGAGTATGGAAGGAAATGTAATTATCAAGCATTTCTATTAACAAAAATAGTTAGAGAAGAATAAAAACTAAAAAATAATTGCGATGAAATCAAAAGAGATAAAGATAACAATATACAGAAAATGAAAACTGTGCAAGATTAGATCTAAAATCCATCTATCTTCATTTTCTTATTTTCTAACACTTTATACCAATTACCAATTGGTCATTATTTTTCATTAACTAATTCCATTACCAGCAATGCATCTTCATAGCTACATGTCACCTCCATCTTAGTTAAGTAATAGCTCCCAACAACACTATCTATATGGCTACTAGATGGTTGGTGTCTATCAGTCAACATTTACCCTTGTTGAAAATCAAGTATAAGGCTCCAATGTGCTTATCCCAATTACTATACACCAATTGCAAAGGCATAGTTTCCATTATTACAACTAGAGAGACTATGCTTAACTTTTAGAGAACTTAGAACACATGGTACTAGGCATATATGTCTTTATTACAAAGGGACACTACTATGTGTGGCGGAAAATACATTAGATGAAATAAAAAGTGATCCTAACCAAATCATGGTAGTGGAGGAGAAGAAAGATGACAAGGAAGAAAAGAAATATACCAAGGAGTGAACAAATATGAAAAAAATAATAATGAGAACAAGGAAGAAGATGAGAAAAAACAAAGGAAAATGATGAAGAAAAAACAGGGAGAGGAAAACAAAGAATGGGTAGGTTAACAAGGAGAAATTGAAGAAATCCAAAAGTAAAGTAACAAGAGGAGAAACAAGGAACAAAATGTCCATATATGGAAAACTCAACTAGAGGTGGGAGTTTCCTCCCACACCATCTAGTCATCACCCTCCACCTCTATTACATAGTACAATTTACTATTCTTCATTATACCAGGAGGTGACTCTAATGCATTTATTGCTAGTTCCCAAACCTCTAGCCCTTTATCTTTATGGTTTGTCTCCATCCAACCCCTCTATCGAATTGATCATCTTTCCCTATAAAGAGGAAAATGAAAAGAAAGTAGCTTAGAAAAGTTCTATGGCTACATTAGAACTTTTAAACCCATATTGCATGCCCTAGTATTTTCCTTAGCAATAAAAATGGGTGTGGGTTATTCGCAATTACTACATTAAATATCTTTGCATTGAATTTGTACTTTGGGATGAAAACTAAAGATTGGAAAGTTGCATTTATTAGATTCCAAACTTCTCAATTGCCCCCCTAATAGGAACATTCATATGGCCAAAAGTAGCAATACCATTGTGTATGACAAATATTACCAATCTACTTTAAAATACCTAAACTTGAAAGTCTCATTACCTAGATACATGATACACATATCTAACAAAAAGGGTAAAGACACTAGAGGCTAAAAAGCATATATTAGAAAGCAAACTAGTTGCAATAAGGAAATATTCTCAAGTGATGGGAGAAGTTGTCTCCCTATAGAAGGAAAAGTAAGGGGAAAGAGAGGTGCTAAAGAGCTCTCATGATGCCTCAACATTCCCATTGGTCCCACCACTACAAAAAAAAATGAAAAGTTGGCAAACAAAATCAACTTATTGATGGTGAAAACAATGTGCTCAATATCAATAATAAATCCTTGTGTGAGAAAATGCCATCAAGGAAAATACTAATGTAGCTATAGTAGCACAATAGGTTGAGGCTCAAGGGGAAATCCTAACCTTGAAAGCTAAGATTTCCATATCAATGAAATTCTACACCCATAGTAATATTAGATGGAGGGGACTTTCATACTTACATGGTCTAGCAAAAAATGATGAATTGTTGAAAGTGGTGGAGGACTTGAAGGTGAACCAATGAGAGACAAGAGGTTGTGGAATAGATTTTGGCAGATAAGAGGAAAGAGAGTCTGAAGAAGGAGAGAGAGGAGTTAGATAAGGCCCTAAATATAATGGAAAGGTAAAGGCTAAGTTTGTAATCGACAATGAAGAAAAAGATACCTAGAAAGTCAAATATGATGAAGACTTAGTAGATACCAAATTGCACATGAAGCTCCATGCAATCAAAAACACCATGTGTGGTTATATTTTCAATGTTACACCTAAGCTCATGGAGCACCTACATATATACTTGGAGTTCAATGGTCTTCACACACAAGCAAAAAATACCTAGATGAAATCCAAAGGGACATGGAGTACAAAGCTCGAGTGGCCACTGAGGTAAGCATGAGACTTAACAAAATCCTAACCAAAACCTTGATCTATTAAGGATCAATGATAGAACATATGTGTCAACATCTACACTAAAAAGCTCCAAAAACATACCACTAGCAATGGAAAGGCCATAGCAATGCACACCCATGAGATATACAAACTCGTTATCTATGAAATTGCATGAAGGTTCTCCTAATTTATATTGAACAATAATTAAATAATAGAACGAATAGAAAATGATGATATTGCAATGAGCCTTGTGGCAATCTCCTTATATGCATTGACTAGCCAGGAGGTGAAAGATTATGTGCCTTTCACCTTTCATTAAATTAATCACATTACCATTTAATATATTCAATGTTATTATGTTTATAGCATTGTCACCCTCTTAAGGAATGTTTTATCCTCAAAGCATAAGAAGTTGGATTCTCTCTTCTTGAGCATGTTTATGTGGTGGAATGAAGTTTATATGTTTTGATGTGTTTGACTTCAAGTATGCCTTATGTGTTGGTGAGATTCTTTCATATCAGCTGCATCATACTTTGTAGCCTTTTGACCTAAATGTTTAACATGAAAGCTTTATGCTTCTTGGCACTATATATCTCTTATTTTAGTTGTTATATGTTCGATCATTTTTATTGCTCCTTTTTATTAATTGTAATTGATTCTTCTTGGGGTGGAACTTTCAACACCATGTGATTTATAATGTTTACCTTTCAAATTAAACTCCATAAATTAATTTTCAAGGTTTACGGTATAACTTATCAACTGCATCCACCATTTTGCACCTAGCACCATAACCATTTCTTCAAGCAGAAGAGAATATAGTCATGTTTGTAGTTCAAGTTTTTGTATTTGAATTGAAATCTCATGGCATTTTTCTTGTATTTGAATTGAAGCCTCATGACATTTTCCTACTTATTATACCCATTGTCCATAAACAACCATATTGGCGAGGTCCTTGGTGGGGTACAAAAAGAGGCTAAGTTGTTTAACAACGATGTTTATACAATTATGAGTACTACTAAAATCTATGAATATTGTTACATTTATATCTTTTATGACTTCTTTAAGCTTTGGGTTTTATGGTATAGTTCCCTTATCAGGGTGTCAATGAAATTGTATGTTTGCTTTCTTCTTTTAATGGAAATTGGATCTTGTCTTTTTTGGGATTTGGTTGAATGTATTTTGCAATTGGTTGTTGTATTTCATCTTTAGAGGATATTTATCTTCTCTACATTTTCTTCATTTCTATTTTTCTCAATACATGAAAATAAAGCGAGCAATGCTTTCTTTTGGTGCTTCAACATCATTGCCATTTCTCATCCTTAATAGGGAATTTGCCATCATTTCTCAAACTTATATGTTTGTATCAATTTTGTCTTCATTTTATATAATTTACCAATTTTATCTCTTAATTGTTTTTGTACTTATTTTCATTCTTTTTGTTCTTCTCCTAACTCTTTATGTCCCTTTTCAATATTGCCAAGAAAATGTCTTATGATATTAACTTCATATCTACATTGATTGACATTTGTGTGTAACTCATCATTGCTAGGATGTGGGTTTCTCTTCATATATTATTTATTTTATTTTTATTTTTATCTTTTTATATATATTTATATATAAAAAAATTGAAATTGATTTTTAAAAAACCATTTTTTAGATTTTACCTTTTTCTAGTTTGAATTTATAAACTAAGGCTTGGGAAGTCTCTAGAGAGAGAGAGAGCATGGACTCAAAAATAAAAAATAAAAAGCAACTTTAAGAATATGCAATCATCCAGGGGTGATGGCATGACTATATGAATGGGACAATGAATGGTAATGTTACGAAAAAGGATGAGTATTATACTACTATAGCAACGACGGTATGGAGCGAAGTAACAATGAGTACAAAAAATGGTAGCTCAATTAACAACAAATGTACGCCAATGATTGAAATCAGGTGCACATAAATTATACAATGTGCTAATGATAATAAGGGGTGATAGCAGAAAGTATAATGACAATTAAAAATGCAACGTACATTGGAAAAAATAAATGGCGATTGTGTATTCATAAACTATACGGTTGTACAAAAACAATGACTTTGTACCAATTTCAACAATAAAAAAATGTACAACTTGTACAATGATAAGAATCTACAAGGAAGGCACAATAATGTAGATTTGTATAGTGAGATGCACAATTGGAAAGACAAGTGTGTGAATTGATGTATGGACACAACACATTAGTCATACAATTGATGTGGTTATGTTGTATGACATTATGAAATTGTAGAGTGGTCGCGGACCCAACAATGGCCTATTTGGACTGTTTGGCTCCAATATCGATCATATCAACTATACAAATTCGCTCTCTTTCAAATTGCAGGAAGATTCTACAAATACATATTGAATAATAATCATTTTATAGAATGAATGAGAAATGATTATGTTACAATGAACCTAATGACAACCTATTGATATGCATTGAGTGGTCACAAGGTGAAATGGAATGTGTCTTTTAACCTTTCATTAATTTTTTTTTCAACCAAAATTTTTCATTAATTTGTCAAAAAGATTCAATAAATATACATGAATCCCACTGCTCTCTTGGCTTCACTCCAACCAGATTTGTTAGCTAAGGGAGTGATATAAAAACTAAGTAGAAAGTGCTATTTTTTACATGATCCCTAGAGGCAAAAAAACCAAATAGCCCAAAACACACGAAGAACAAGAAGACAGCCAATAGACGACATAAATCAAGGGTGAAGATCTTGTGTATGAGAAACACTCAAGGCCATAGGAGCACAAGGATCCCTATGAGTATGAAATTCAACATCAGTGAGGTGCGCCTCCATCTTGTCCAGACTTTCACTAGCTCGTCATTGGCTCCAACCCAAAGATATCAAGAAGTCTAAAATACCCACTGATTGTATTGAAGGTCGTTTAGGAGTGCTATAACTTCGTTCATGTCTTTGTATCGTTGTTGTCGCATGTCCTCTAATGTGACCAAAATGTTTTATAATTGCTTAGCTAGAAATTCCATTTTGGGCAGTTGTTCTACCTAACCCGACAACTAGGCCAGCTCTTGGGCCACTTTCCCCACCACATTAGCGCCTACAGCCGCATCCTCATTCGCTCCCCTCGCTCGATTATCCCTCTACCTTGACTGGCCCGAAGGCCCTACTCCAGGCTCGTCTACACTACCACAACATGACTACTCAGCCTCCAGGACACCAGGAAGGGGACTTCAATGTAAGGAGAGCGAACAACCCACACCCATAAACCCCTCTGCTCCAGCTCCCTAGAGAAAGAAAAACCACACAATAATCCCATTTCTAGCTTGCACGCCTAACACACCAAAGTTGACATTGCTCCTTAAGGTGGGTCAAATTAACACCAACATCAAAATAGGGATTTCCTAAGGAACCCCTAAGACTAAAAGGACACCTAATTCTAGTCCTCCTATGCCTCGACACAAAACTTCACTGCAAAACCGCACTCTCCCGGGGTAGAAACAAAACAAAGCATACCAACCACGTCCCCATCACAAAAACAAAGTAAGAATTAAACCAAATAGGAAGAACAAAGCTTACCAGATCACCACCTAGGGTTTGAAGGAGTAGCCAAAGGCTAAGCTCCACAAATTGAACAAGTGCGGCAGAAATTCCAGCCCCTGTTTTAGAAGGGCACTTTGTTCGTCCACAAACCCTCTCCCCGAGATCCCACACCACCCTAATAGTCACTCAAGCAAGCATAATCCTAAAAATATTACATCAACCACATCTGGAGTAGAGCTTCCCAAACAAACAAGCATGCACCAATTGAAAGCCTATGCATACTCGACATTGGTAAAACCACCCTCCCTATCGACCACACCAAGAAACCAAAAATGAATGAAATTGTTGGGCATCTAGGGTATATATCGAACCTCCAGCTTCTTCAGAGTTCCAACCTTTCTGGCACCATTTGTCGTGGTTACCCCTCCACTTCAATGCACGCATCATGTGCAATTAACTCATCCACCACGAGTCAAGCTCCATACCCTCCGTTCACCCACCCCCATCGAGGCAACCTTTCATTAAATTAGTTATATTATTATTGTTTATTATATTGTTAGTATTTTTATGTTTATAACATGACTACTCTTTTAAGGAATGATTTCTCCTCAGAGCATAATAAATTGGATTCTCTCTACTTGAGCATGTATCTGTGGTGGAATGAATTTCTCTACTGGAATGAATTTTATCTGTTTTTAGGGGCTTGACTATTGAATTTTTGTAGCTATGGTCAGTATTCATATGAAAGAAATGATAAATGCAAATGTATACTTCGAGTCGGCTTCAAAAAAGGAAAATTGAATTTTGAATTTTGCCTCCAAAATGAAAGGTCAACTCCTATTTAAGTTGGCCCAACCCAAGGGACGCGCCCACTGGGGCACTCTAATATAATATACTATATATACTCCACTCGTCCTCCTTCATTTGCACCATTTCAAATCACCATCTGAGGCAAAATAAGAATGAATGAGGCAGACTGAAAGGACAAATCTGAGGAAGAATAAGAGGACGAATATGAGGCATGAAGGACACAAAATGAAGGATGAATCCGTGTTTGTTTCGAGGCAAATTAGAAGACCAAGTTTGTAGGAAACCTTGGAAGGCAACCTTGTATCTATCTTTGAAACTATTGTTCATGGATGAAAGATTGGTCTAACGCTAGGAATTCCTAGTTTGTTCTATTGAACTCAAATTGTATCTCTTGTTAAATTGGACAATTTTTTCTAAGAAAAGGTTGTTGGGTTTTTCCCGGGATAAATTTTTGTGTCTTTTGTGTTTTGGTTCTCTTCTTAATCCTACTGCCATTATTGTTTTACAATTGAGTTTTTTTATGCATAATTGCTTAATGATAAATGTGATACAAGAATAGTAATGAAGTAATTATTGGAAGTAATTATCAGTCTAGAAAATCTTGAAAAATCAACATTGACTTCAATTGTGTCTTATGGTCTGTGAGGTTTCTTTGCATTGTTGACACAATACTTTGAAGTCTTTTGACCTAATTGTTTATCTTGAAATCTTTACAGTTCTTGGCACTATATTTCCCTTGCTTTTGTTGTTGTATGTTTGATCTTGTTTCTTGCCCCTTTTCATTAATTGTAATTGATTCTTCTTGAAACTTTTAACGCCTTATAATTTATATTTTAACGCCTTATAATTTATAGTGTTAGTTTTTCCAATTAAACTCCATAAATTCTTCTTCAAGGTTTGTGGTATGACTTCCAAACTGCACCAACCATTCTACACCTAACACCATAACCATTTCTTCAAGTGGAAGTGTGTAAAGTCTTATTTGTATTTCAAGTTCTTGTATTTGAATTGAAACCTTACATCTTTCTACTTGCTTGACCACTTGTCCATTAGCAACCGTATCGGTGAGATACTTAATGGGATGCACAAAAAAGAAAAGTTGTTTAACAACAACAATCTTCAAACAATTATGAGTGGAATCTATGAGTATTGTTACATTTCTATTTTTTTTTACTCCTTTAAGCTTCAAGATTTAGGTTGTGTTCTCCCTATCATGGTTACCAATGAAAATGCAAGCACACTTTCTTTTTGACACAACTAGCTCTTATCTTTTCTAAGATGTTGTGGAATGCATTTTGCAATTAATTGTTGTATTTCATCTTTTGAAAGAATTATCTTTCTTTGCATTTTCTTCATTTCTATTTTGTTGGGCGCATAAAATTGAAGCGACATTCTTTTGTAGTGTTTCATCCTCATTGTCATTTCTTACTCTTAATAAAATTTGGCATCATTTCTCAAACTCTTCTATTAATCTATCAATTTTGTCGTCCTTTTCTATTAATTTATCAATTTAACCTCTTAATTATTTGTGTACTTAAAAAACTCTTTTTTTCTTCGAGCTAATTCTTTTATGTCACTCTTTAACATTGGATGTCTTATACCATTGACTTCATATCTACATCAATTAACATCTGTGTATACCTCATTATTGCTAACCATTTCGAGGTCGGACTTTTTTGTTCATAAGCCCTACCTTTTTAATATGTATATAATTAAAAAAACAACATATTTTTAATATACAAGCTTAGATTTTAGTTTGTGGGAAGCCAATGTTTGCGTTTAATAGTTTAATTTTTTTATAAGCTAACCAAAGCATAGATTCAAAAAATAAAAATAAAAAGCAATTTTAGGAAGATGCAACAATACGAATATAATGTCATTATTATATGAATAGGACTATGATGGTGCTAAAAAATTATGAGAGAATTGTATTGTTTTGGCAATGATGGTAGGTGCATAATGATGTGATGAGTATAAAAATTGGTATGTCAATTGACAATATATGTACAACTATAATTGAAATTATATGCATAAATCATATGAAATCATACAATGCATCAATGACAAGCAGTGATGGCAACAAAAAATATGATGAAAACTAAAAGTGGTGTACATTGGATAAAAAGATTGATAGTATGAAAACAATAATTCATACTAATTTTGACAACAAAAATGTGTACCATTTGTAAAACGATAAGAACACAAGGGGCACAATGCAACAAATCTATATAAGAACACAAGGGGCACAATGCAACAAATCTATATAGTGGGAGGCATAGTTGACAAAGACAAGTGTACATACTAAAGTACATGCACAATGATTTAGTTGTACGACTTATGGGTTATGTTGTATGACAATTATGTCATTGTACAGTAGTGGCATGGCAATGGCTAATTTGGACCATATGACTTTGATACCATATGAGATACACAAACTCATTATCTCTGAAATTGCAAGAAGACTCTGCAGATATATATTGAATAAGAAATTATCATGTTACAACGAGACTCAAGGGGCATGTGCCCTTAAATCTTTCATTAAATTAATTATATTAGTATTATTTATTATATTTTTAGCATTATTATGTTTATAACAATGAATGTCAATGGATAATATTGCATATATGGTGTTCTATGACCTACTATGCCCCTAGAATGACAAGTTGATCTTGCACTAAGTATGCAAAGATGTTTAAAATAGCAAGAGTTCAATGCTCAAACATAACAAGGGTGTCATGCCCTCAAAACCATATATAATAAAGAAGTTCAACACTAAATATAACATGTAGTCCTTTGAAAACCCTAATCTACTCATTACCTGCTATCAACCATGTTAAAAAGATAAAAATAGATAAGCTCTCAAATTCCTAGGGGGTGGAAGAGTGATAAATAAGGGGGACAACATATGCATATTTACTATGAATATGCCCAAAAACAAGAGGTGCCCCATAATAATCCCCTTAGCACAAGCATTCGCAAGACATCAAACCTCACCTTGACTACCAACACCACACATGTAGCAAGTCTCATGAAAAATAGGACCACCTCCACAAACCCCAAAAGAAAGCACCTCCAAATATATAAAGGTGCAAAAATAAGGAAGCAATCATTGTCGATTAGCCTCACCATGTTGCCCCTTTATTTTGAAGAGGTTAGATGAAGAATTTGTTAATAGGCCAACTAATTCCCTTGGAATCTGATATTAGTTGCTACGACTATAGAGGTAGGGCAAATCTGCAAAAGGAATACTTAACAACAAAACAATTGACATTGTTATGCTATTGGATCTTTTAGAAGCCAAGACCCTCCATTGTAATAATTGTCCTTTTGTTTTACAATAAAGGGATTTATCACATTCAGGTTATTATCGTTTCTTTTCTAATTCATATATTTTCCATAGATAAATAAAGGTGCAAAAATAGGCAAGCAATCATTGTCAATTAGCCTCATCTTGATGTCCCTTTATTTTGCAGAGGTTAGTTGAAGAATTTGTTAAGTTGACATGATTATAAAGGTAAGGAAAGTCTACAAAAGGAGTTCTCAACAACAAAACAAAATTTCTTGATAACCCATCTAATTCCCTTGGAATCTGAGAATAGTTGGCATGATTCTAGAGGTAGGGAAAGTCTGCAAAAGGAGTACTCCAACAAAACAATTGACATATTGTTATGCGATTGGATCTTTTAGAAGCTAAGACCCTCCATTGTAATAATTGTCCTATTGTCCTTTGGTTTTGCAATAAAGGGATTTATCACATTGAGGTTATTACTTTTTCTTCTCTAATTCGTATATTTTCCATAGATTTGATTGTTAGCATAAATGATGGCAAAAGGAGTTCATAAAGGCATGAGACTAAGATTTTATAGTTTCGTATTTTTTCCATAGATTTGATTGTTAGCATTAATGATGGCAAAAGGAGTTCATAAAGGCCCGAGACTAAGATTTTATAATCCCTTGCTAATGCAAATATTGTATCTCAAACAATGTTGATTTTATTTTGTAAACAAAACTAAGGCAGATTGCCACTAATGAGCATATGCTAGTTTCCTTCCATCCTCTATCTTATTATATTATTTTGAATAATTGATGGATCTATGCTTATGCTAATGGCTTTTGAGTTCTATGTTTTATGAATGTGTTAGGCCTCCTCTAATATTAACATGAGCAATAATGATCGTCTACGAAAGGAAATCACAATCAACGCACCCTTTGATAACAAACCATTTGAATTTATCTTTGGTGGTACTTAGTGGTTCACCCATTCACCTTGAGCATATACACCTTTGTATTTTGTTTTTAATAAATTACAAAAGAA
Organism: Pinus taeda; assembly: GCA_000404065.3. Classification (NCBI taxonomy): domain Eukaryota; kingdom Viridiplantae; phylum Streptophyta; class Pinopsida; order Pinales; family Pinaceae; genus Pinus; species Pinus taeda. The sequence goes on from APFE031321834.1 coordinate 56,251, forward strand.
TCCATGATACATCACTCTATCTATGTAATAAGACGAGTTTGACTCTCACATAAAATATCTCAAGGATGTTTGAGGGTGCCCTACTTAACATTCAAATTTCCCTATTAACTTTCTCAACACAATGAAGGCAAACAAAATCCCATCATAAATCCTAATAACTACCCCCACCACGAAGTACATGTAAAATCCATCACATATACCCCCAACAACTCCATGACCAAATTTTACAACAAATTACATGTGACATTCACCATTCAATACAACATGCACAATACCACACACTCAACCAATTAATGTCACCTCCAAATTTCCAAATCAAAACGAGCCAATGAGGCCAAAGCTCGTTTAATGTTCTAGGCATCATGTATATAATCGATGTTAATTTGCGATGGCAGTGAAACATAGTGAATTTTTTTAGATCTCAGACCTTGTTCAATGATCCCTCTAAACATAATTCCCTACGCTTGCATTAAAAGTGTAATTTTGCCCATTTTATCAAGCATGAAGGTTTTGGATACATATATATATGTATATAGTAATTGCATTAAAAGTGTAATTTTGCCCATTCTATCAAGCATGAAGGTTTTGGATACATAAATATGTATATAGTATTTACTAACTTATAGTGAGATCTTAGTCAGATAAGACCTATTATGAAACATCGGGATTCTGTTGATATTTTGTCACACTAATCAAGGGCATCCTCTGATATGTTATCACAATAATCAAGGATCTTTGTGTGAATTTAATTGTAGAAAGGACTCTTGTCACTAAGCCTGGATGTTGCTTTCATCTGTACGGTGGTATTTTGATCATATGGGTATATACTGATTCGGTTTCTTTTGTTTTGTTAGTGTTGAATATATTCTTTGTAAATCTTTCGTTAGATTAAGTGAGGGCCTATGTAAATCTTCCCTTGTTCAAGTGTTCAAGATTTCCTTCCCAATATTTTCATGGTTAACAAGGCAAAATGCAAAAGTAATTGTTAGGGACTGACAAGACAACTTCCACTTACTTATAGAAGGCTTCTCAAACTGAAAGAAATATAATATGTCATGGGAATCCTCAGCTTGATCTGTGGAATCTTTCTCACGACTTCAAGTTGGGACAGAGATTCAAGCATCAGAATCGTCTTACAATTCATTTTGCTGTACAGACTGAAATTTATAGTAGTTGGTGTGTAAGATAATATTCACCAGTTGACCGATTTCAAGCATATAAAATTTAAATCAATCTTGTCCATGACTATTCTTAGAAGCACATAATGTAATAAAAAGTTTTGAGTAAATAAAACTACTAAGAATGGCCAGCCATATGTACAAAACATGTGATAAGCCAGACCCAAAATCCGGGCTAGCACATGGAATAGCTTCGATTAAATACCAAGTCTTGAAAATTACAAATGATATTCCTAAGGAAAAATATATATTTAAGCTGTCAAATAAAATAAAATAAACAAGAATTCAAGAATTCTCAGTTGATCCAGACTCCGATTGAAGCCGTCTGATGAAATCTCTATTTAACATAGCAATGTACTCCTGTAACAAAAAAGAAAACAAGTGTCACAAAATTACAGCTGTGGAGATATTTACTACAAGACCCTCTCATTTCTTCAGTCATAACCAACTTATAAAATTTCCTTGGTAAAACAAAGGCAAAGGATGAAAAGGCTATCCACTCGCATTCAAGTGTCCTTTGAATCATATCTTAATGGCATTTTCACTTCAACAACACTCATAGCCATGCAACTAGAATCTATTTTCATTATCTGTTACTATAGAACACATGTTGCAAATGCTCACCAAAAATAATTGCTGCCAATTGAAAATTAAAAGAATCGCAACCCATTTCTCTTTATCTAAAATAGGAAGTCATGGGCTCTAGTATATGCTATCCTTCTCACATAAATTGCAACCAAAATCGACACTCTGAAGCAACTACAAACATATAGTCAGATGGCAATGGAAAAACTACTGAGAAACTTATGCGACAATATACCAGCCCCTTGTTTGTGGTCATGGGCAAATACCAATAAGGCCCCACCACAGATGCACATCTGAAACTGTATGACACATATGATGTAAATGAGAACAGCTGTTTCTTTGACTAAAAAGAGAAAAAGATGCAAAATGTATTGTACAGAAAGACAACTGTATAGCAGCTAGCAGAACTAAATATCAACAAACCAGTCAGCAAATCTCCGTAATGTCCAATTATATATAACTGTGTTAGCTGTTATACAGTTCTGTACAATACATTTTGTCTTTTTCTCTTTTTCCACACACAAACATATATATTTCTACAGAGTCAAGTTTTTTTATTCAAAACGCTTACAAAATCTAAGTCTGTGAGGCAGACGGGGACTCGTGAGATAAATAAAAACACAACCTAGCAGATTCTCTATTGATACTAGCCAATGAATCGCTGGGGAGTTTGAAGCTGTAGGTGCATTATATCTTTCAGATTTTCACTATTTCTCTTTCAAACAAGGTCTTGCAAAAGGCTTCAATAACTGAAAAGAGACAAGAGCTCTGACAGCCTTGCTGAGAATTGCAATGGAACAATGGGTGTCAAGTCTTCAAGTGCCTGGGGATTCCAAACTGTCCATTGACTAGATAAATGGCAGGGCTGAACTGCGTAACTGCTAAAAAAAAGGTACCAAGGAGGTGTTTCCTAGTGCCTTTTAGTCCTGTTTCCTCATCTGTCTGCACAGAATTTGGATTCCAAACTATCCAATGCCTAGTTAAATGGCAGGGCTGAATTGTGTAACTGCTGCAAAAAAGTACAAGGAGGTGTTTCCTAGTGCTTTTTAGTCCTGTTTCCTCATCTGTCCACACAGAATTTGAGGGCAGAAATTGTTTGCTGAATCACACATTTCCAGGTGGAAAATTCAGTCTAACAGGCCCATTTTTCAAGGGGAAAAGTCTGTCAGAGGCCCAAAGATCAAGGGCATTAAATGCTGAATCTGTGCAAGATTTTCGAGGAAGAAAATCAGTCTGTCTGAGCACAGAATGAGGAATCTATTGAACAGAGCTTGATTTTGTCAACAGAGAAAGTCTGACTGTCATCCAAATTCCAAGGCAGTCAGAGGTCCAGAACAGTGGCACGACTTTCCAGAACTGTGGCACGAGTTTCTGGGAAGACTGGCAGAAGTTTCAAGGGAGAGACAAGTACCATTGATGTGAATTTAATGCTGTATATTCTCTGAGATTAAAAGCAAATAAAATCCTCCTTCAAACTGGTTTTCCCGTTTGGGGTTTTTCCAGGGTCTGTGATTGACCAAAACAAGTTTCCAAAATTGTGTTTGCTAGTGTAATTTTTCTTATCAGCTGAAAGTGAAAGTGAAAGTAGTGGTAGCTTAGTAGTGTTTCTATTGCAATTTGTATTCAATCTAAATATACAATGAACTATGGGGATGGGCATTAAACTTGTATGCAAAACAAATTGAAACTGGGTGGGGCAACAGGACAATTGAATTTTCTACAGTAACATCTTTCTTCTGGCTGCTCTGGAGGTCAAACTTCTCGGCGTACTTCAACAGTTTAATCTTCAGTCATATTACATATATATTGAGAGCATAATCTATTGGCAAACAGTTTTCGAGCAGGGTATACATGTTGCAGACGGCTCTTTGGAAATGATGGAACACTAGGATGGGGTTTTCACCCAAGAACCCAGGCCTTTTCTCTTATAGCAATGACAACTTTTATTGGGGCGGCTCAAATGCTGACAGTTCAGACATTCAGATAACAGTATTGCTGTTGGAACAATGCATCCAGAAATTGAGCTGTGGAACCTCGATGTACTTGATGACGTTGAAGCTGTAGTGCTAGGGGGTGCTGTTAAGGATGAAGCATCTGTTAAGATGATCAAAATGAAGCAAGCCATTCGAATGCAGATTCTCAATTTGGCATAGAACATGATGGAGTACACGATGTCTTGGCTAGTGCAAATGGTGCAAAACCTGTAAAGACTTGGGAAGAAAAGTGAGTGCAAATCCTCAAGGCTCACACAGATAAGGTTCAAGCAGCTGCATGGAATCCTAAGTTAATTCCAATGCCGGGTCTGTTATTGGTCTTTCTAATCAAACAGTATTATTATCCAATGTTGGTTATGGAACAGTTTTCCTCCATGCTGGTTATGGGACAGTTTCTCTTTTGTTGCTGGGTCTGTTTTTGAACCTTAAAGAAGTGCCAACGTTATGTAATGCTGGTTATGGGACAGTTATTTAATGCTGGTTATGACATATATAGCAAGCAGCTTCTGTATGGCCTTGTAGTAGAATTTTTTTTAAGTAAAAGAGTACTTTTGGTTTTCTGATAGTACTTTTGGTTTGGTAAAAGACTGGGGTCTTTCCTTTAAGTGCTTTCATACGCTTGCAAAATGTAACTTTTTTCTACTTGATATGTAAAATGATTTTTTCTTCCTTGGACAAAAAATATTGCTAGGCTTAACAGCAACTTCAAATGGTTGTTGTGACATTAACCCAGCTTCAAATCCTGGTGAGCATGCTCCACCCCCACGTGGGTTTGCTGAATGTGGATATTGATATTGATGTAGCCTTTGGGAAAATTATTGAGCTAACAAAATAAGTCATTCTCTGCTATACTGCGGGAAGTGGGGTTATGTTGTTTCTTGGTTTCACATTCGTCAAAAAGACAGGGTAACACTTAAAATACACAAATAACAATTATTTATAGATAAACCTGACAAAAGTCAATTAAATTTTATATCAATTTATCGTTCCTTCTAACATTGTTTAATGGTAAATTTATTTGTATGGATTTACACAAAAATTTAACCTAAGAGTGGTTATTTAAGCCATATCAATTTTAAAAACGCCTCATAATTAAATCAAGTCTTTAAATAAAGCTTAAATGTTGCTTACACTGGCAAGGCTTTCAGTATTTGGTAACTGATTTAATATCTCCGAAGTATCTGCTCCATTAGATGTGTCCGCATCAGCAGCATAGAGCGCCATAGTATTTTCAACCATTGATCTAAACACCTCTTGAGGTGGATCATGGTTCTCAAGCTTTTGGATGGTAGGCTCCAAGTCAATCTGATACAAAAACCACATGAATTTCAGTCCTAAATTGTAATTTCCAAGTCTTCAGGGGAATACCAAAATAGATGAATGGATTTAATAACTTTTCTAACTTCTTTATTAGGTGCCAAAAGCCTAGCCGTGCCAAAATTTTCAGTATTATCAAAATAAGAGCCACTCAAATTCTTTCAGATGCTACAGATCTAATAAATCCTTACTCCAGTTCACAAAGGAAAACAAAAGCTAAAACTATGCCCCCATCTCCATCCAATAAAACAACAGTGGCATCAACATTCAATGAAGATGAAGATTTACAAAGCATAGCTCCACCACCTCATGCCTCCAAACACATCTAACATTTTCTACAAAAAGTACTAAATGACGATGTCTCTTCAATAGTCAATAAAGGGAGGAGAACCATAATCCTGGTCTTCAGTCTGTCCATGAAGGAGAAGATCATAGCATGCCTTGAGCCTTGAGTATTTGAAAGTTCTTTACAATGATCTTGCATTATGTGCACTGATCAACTATAGGTGATAATGGGAGAAAAAATCATCCAATAAAATAGGAGAAAGTGGAAATGGAAAGACTGCAGGGACTGGGAGTTTAATGCAGTTAGGCTGCAAATGCCTTCTGAAAACAAAAGATGGACTTCTGTGGAAGATAGAGTTGCAAACAGTATAGAGTTGCGTAATGAACAAATCCGCTGCAACAGGATTTAATAGAGCTAAATGTAGATAATCAATTTGGAAAATTATTAGGCACCTTTTCCCCAAGGTCAAGAGTCAATATTATTCATCATAATCCACACATCCAATGTCATATACAGTTAGTACATTCATTCATTGTGATAATCACTATCATATCAATTATAATATTGTATCCTATGACTCATGGCTTACGGGTTTGTCCCTTTTATTATAATTTAATGATGGCTCATCATGAGTCCAAGTACATCACAAGTGATATCAGATCAGTTCCTTCTGAGGGTTTCAGTTGCATTGGCAGAGTGCCAAACCTCTACAGGTTTCATTCCCTATTGGTTGGGGACTAAACTTTCATGTTTTTCATTCCATGTTAGCTGGGTGCCAAACTTTCTACCAAAAGCAGAAAAACTGAAGCCAGGAAACCATCCACTGCCCCTCCATTCTGTCCACTCTTCAACTCCCAACTATGCATACTTTGTTCCACATTTCCACACTTTGCCACCATATACTGCCATGTCTTTATTTTTTAGCAAGAAGAGAAATGACAGTAGAAAGAAGCAATTACAATCTTTTCTCTCTGCTGGTCAACGTGGGAATACTGTGTTTAAAAACATTATTGTTCTGCCAAAAAGAGAAAGTAAATAAATCACAATTCATCACCCTGCAGACACCAATGCTATTAGACATATTGCGAGCCACCACAAAAATCTGTCGATCGCTAGGTTATCTATCATCAGAAAACTCTGCTGATAGTAATTCTAAAATGGTGTTGGATCACAATCAATTCCTTGCACCTTTCTTGGTTCACTCAGAATTAAACATTCTGGTGAATATAAGTCGTTGCTATTGTATCTATACCAGAATCCTCCTGGATACAATCTAAAATTGCTAACAGAGAGTAGTCATTTCAAAGACCAATGGTGCAATATACAGAACAGTTAGCCAAGCATACCAGAGAATAAGAGTCACCAAATAGCCATTGTTCTGTTGATTTGACATTGTACTTGCCCATCACAGCGTGTATAAGAAAGGTCCCACTGACTACAATGGGATAAAAATTGTGGACAGTTAGTAGCCACCAAAATTGTTAAATGGTGAGCTTTAAGGTGAAGATTAGGGTGGAATGAAAAATTGCGGCTGCATTCATTTACTCATATAATAGGAGATATAGAGTTTGCAGGCATCAAAATCTCACCATGATTTACCTGAAGGCTGAAGGAAATACCATTTTCCCTTCCTAGCCATTGACAGGTCGCAACTCGCAACATTTCAAGATTTGATTGGTGTCAGGGACAGCAATAAATGTAGAAGATTAAAGGGTAAACACACACACCAACGCTGCTGGGAAGCACCCCCTCCCCCCCTATCCCAAATCCGCTCCCAAAGCATGCTCCCTAAAAAAATTTGCATTCCCTCCCAATTCAAGAGCGATCAGGGAGTGATCGCTCCCCCTTGCTCCGAGAGCAAATTTTAAGTGAGAGACGCGTGCGGCCTTGGAGGAGAAAAATTTTTTGGAGGGAAAACGAGGGGCTAAAAGAATACAAGGCCCTCTCCCCTCCCATATAGCATTTGTGTTTTTTATATGTTGAATGAAAGATGATCTCTTCTCTTACTCTTTCCCAATTCTCATTCCTCCATTGCAAGCAAGAAACTCAATCTTCAACAAACATGATGGGTATATGGCTCAGCCTTTTCTTGGTTCCTTTTTTTGTTATGATGATGGTGGTGGGGAGCAAATGAAGAAGTGATGAAGATGGTGGAGCAGTGGATAGTGGTGGAATAGGAAATTCTGGGGAAGAGGAGAAGGATAATGAGAGTGGAGATGATGATGGAAAGAAAACCAAGGTAGACCAAACTCCCTTGTGGAAATATGTTACTACACTTGAAAGAGGGAAAGGGGGTGGAACCACTAAATTTACATGCCCCCAATGCAAAATCACTTACACAGGTTCATATACCCATGCAATAAAGCATCTCTAAGGGAAAATGGTATGGGATTGAACTAAGAAAATAGGAATCAAAACCTGTGTAAATGTGTCAACACAAAAAAGAGCCAAATAGATAAGGAAAGAGGAGCCAGCCCAATACAAATCTAAAAGATCAAAGGGTTGGGCAAACCTGCACATGAGGGTGTGGTTAGGATCAAACCCCATACAAATTTAGAGTTACAAGTTGGGTATATGGCAACATTAGACAAGCTGGTCCCTGAGACGGAGGAGTGTGCTAGATTGTGTGGAGAATTAGGCAAATACTTTAGTAAAACTTGAGTGTGGTTCTTTGCATGCAATCGAAGATAGGGATAGAATGAATCCCGTTGAATGGTGGAACATGTATGGCTCTAGGGGACCTCTGGAAAAATTGGCCATAAAAATGCTTTCATAGGTTGTTAATACTTCTTTTGTAGAGAGGAGTTGGAGCACCTATAACTTCATCAATAATGTGAGAAGAAACTGCCTCAATGAAAACCGGGAAGAAAGCTCGGTATTTGTGCACTACAACATGAGGTTGTTGACACATTATTGTGAGTGCGCTCGCGCTGATAGATCATATATGACCTAGGAAAAACAAACCAAAGGAGGATAATTTGGAGGATGGAGCTATACATTTAGAAGAATTGGAAGTAGAGCCTTTGAAAGATGATGACGAAGCAGCAACAACAGTGGCAACCATGCCACCCCCATCATCCACTAGCAGTTTTGAAGTTGCACTAGCTTTGCCTTGGCCGCCACCTCCATCTACAACATTCCGTGGAGGTCATGTGCCTTCTAGTTCTGGACGAGGTCGTTCCACTATGCAGGAGGATACTCCCGTTGCTCATGGATCACAAGAAAAGAAATTAGAAGTTTCTCATGGAAAGAAGAAATTTTAGAGTATAGATTTACATGTCTTTTCTAGTTTGTACTATGTAGTACTTTTTATAACTATTGACTCTTTCATATTTATTATGGCATTTTTTGTAAACAATATATGACAATTGAAGTTTGAAGTTTGAAGTTGCCATTTATAACTCATTGGTAATGAATTATGAATATGATGATTCATTGAACATTTCATTTCATGTTTGAAACTCAAATATTCTTTGTTATTATTTGGTTACTGGTAATGGTTACAAGTACAACTTTAGTGCTGGAAAATGTTATATATTGAATTTTGAAACTTTGAAACTTTAAGGTTGATGAGAATCGAGATGTTGCAACTTGTGGACCTGTGGTTGATGAAGTATAACTACTAGATGAATGATGTTATATGGTTTAATCCATGTTTTTATGTTTTTTATTATTAATTCATCAATCTGCATGCTTTCGTTGACATGCATGCATCAAAATATATATTATATAAAAATTGCTCCCTCCCAAAATCGCTAAGGACCTGAAATCTTTTGAAATGTCACTCCACGTGCCCGCTTCTGCTCCCAAGTGTTGAAAATTTAAGTAGTTGCAACCGGTATTTTTCATTGGCAAGCAAAGGAGAAAATTCAAAATTGAAGTTTGACCAAGTCAACCTCATGTTCTTCAAGTCAGCTCCACATATGCTAATTAGCCCTCCTCACACACATATAAATAGGGCATCATTGGGATTCATTTGGAGCATCATCATACACAATCATTCAATTTGCAATTTCAGAGAGAGACCACATGTGTAAAGGGAAGATGAAGCATATTTTATCGACGTTGACTATTTGCCTTTGGAGATTCTTTGACTTTCTTTGACTTGGGCAATTCAGCATCTATTTGACCGTGGTGGAGGATCGAAGACTTCAGAGATACCTTGAATTTGTTTGACTGAGATTTCACCCTTGTTTTGGCTCGTTGACCAGCGCTGACCACATTCATTGACTAGAGGTTTGACTGAAGACTATGACTAGTTTGTTGACTATTTTCTAAGGCTACTATAGGACCAAATTTCAACCCTCTGTTCAGCCACCTCAGGGCCAAAATTGAGCCTCTTTGTGCAGACTATAATTATTGAACAACATTGACTTTTCTCTCTCTTAGTTGATTGGTTTTGATTGAAATAATATTGAGGTCAGATTTGAATCTTGTCGAAATATTGTTTGATGTACTATTGATGAGCATAATCTCTCTCTCACAAGGAAAGAATTTGGTTATGTTTTCCATTTGTGGGTTTTGTGCTGGCCGTGAGCCTAATTCTTGATGTCTCTTGTCTATTGTTTATTGTGATTTCCATATTGCTCTATTGATGAAATGAATGGTGCAAGTTTTTCATGTATAATTACTTGATGATGTTAAAATTTCTGAATCTAACACATCAGAAATTCCTACTGCATTATCTGTTTTATTTCTCCTACTTGTTTATTCCTTTAACAAGTTATTTATACATATAAATATCGAAAATAAACACAAATGCGGCCCTAACTCATATACAAATCAGCAACTGAAATACTAGACAAACACACAAGGGACACCGTTATTTTTGGACAATCGTCCCCAGAAAAACCCAACTTCGAAAAACCAGTGAAGCATTTATGAGGGTTTTATTATTATGCAAATTTCTTGAGTACAACTAGGGTGCCTAACTGGCTCACCCAACAGATATTTCTACACGGCAATAATACCTCTTCTCAAAAGCAGATATTTAGCTTCTTCAGCAGTTGTCTGCCCCACAAAAAACCTTCCAGCGCTTCTCCAAGGCTCTACGTTAGCCCTACTAGCCTTTGTGTAGCTCTAGAATCCCCTGTGTCAACTCTCTGGCCTTCTACGTCACCCATGCAGGCCCCTCAGCCTCTGCGTAGCCTCCTCAATCACTGTGATGGCCCTCTGGCACTATCTCTGCCTCTCTGCTATGTACTCACTGCCCCTCGCTGCAACTCAGTTCACTTGTTTGAATTTTCTCAGTAAACCCCGCTCCAAAAAATTGAACTGACTAATCAATCTCGGTGTATCTCCAACTGACCCTCAAGCCTCCTCTTATACTTTTCCTATTGTGTCTTCAACGGTCGAGATTAAGTCTCTAATCAATGGTTAATATTAGATTTCGCTTTATCCATGTCATTTAGAACATTCTCACCCAGTTTTATATTAATACCCATTAATATTTTAATTTTCATAAGTTTAGACTTGGGAACTCCATTAAAAATATTAATTATTTTAATATCTCTCTAACTGGGTGGAATTTCCCCAAACCATTTCTGGGCCTTGGAGATCTCATGTGCTTTAGCCTCTCCACCAATATTCATGGCTGGAGCACATCCAATGCAACCCCAAATCAACAAATGATTGTAGTGCAAAGAAAGGATTGGTTATATCCTTAGAATTAGTTATCAATTGTGAAAAACTACTCTAGTCTTGATTTTAATATAAAATCAACACCAGGTAGCCTTGAAAGTGACACACACAGAATTTGCAAAGGGGGGCTTTTATTAAACGTATTAAATAATAAGGCTTTATACTATATTAATTTATTTAGCATCCCTCAACATGAATTATAATTACAAAGTATATTTTAACACCAATTACATTTTACAAAATAAAGGGGTGCCATTTAGACTCCTATTATTAAGATGAACTTGTTTACAAGCTATTTGATGTTGCGATGCAACTGAAAAACAAAATTATATGAAAGGATGAACTGGTAAACGTGTTGCAGCAAGTCGAATAATAGAAGAATCGTCACCTTCTGCAACAATGCTAGAATAATTGCGTCCATCAATGATGGCACTAAATAAGATAGTGCTTTAAAGGCACAAAGACAAGGATGTTCAGTGCATTGTAATATGTATTTGAGTCCATATTTGACCAAAAAAGTCCTAGACATTCAAGAGTTCTCAACCAAAATTGAAACTTCATAACATAAAATAAAAGCATATATGAAAGAATATAGTAAAGTATGCATCAACGACAAAAAAAATAAAAATAAAAATCACTAGTCGCAACTTTCAATGTTGCTGATAAAATTGAAATGGAAATTATTACATCAACAAATCAAGCAAAACCACCTACATTGACAAATCTTATATTCCCTGGTATTCCAAGATTGAGATTTGTGTTCGTCTCTATTGCAACATCCTCTACTCCATATTACTCAGATCCTCATTGTATGTACAATATTCTTTTCATTGCTCGAGGAATCAAATTCTCTACAAGAGCAAACGTGTTGGAGATGGCAGCATTGAGAAGTTCAAAACAAATTTTGTGGCAAGAGAGTTCTCCAAGATAGAGGGAGTCGACTACAAGAAGATATTTTCTCCAGTGAACAGGTACACTTCTATTAGAGTTGCTATATCCTTGATTTCATTTATGCATTGTTAAATATATCAAATGGATGTGAAGACAACTTTCCTTAATGGGATTCGTTTCCTTAAGGGTACCATGTGAGGCCTTGTAGTTCATTTCAAGTTCATTTCGTGTTGGATAGGATTGGAGACCTTCGATGGGATTATATGAGGATTCATGGTTTATGGGACCCTTGTTTTGTAGGTAGGAGTGATCACTAATTTAGGGGCCAATCGAGCCCATGTCGGTGCACCTATGTCTTTCTACATGGTTATGAGCCTATTGAGTCTGTAGGTCACCTTGACTTTGGTGTCATATCCCTCAGTTTTTCTCATACATGGCAATCTCACAGTGAGCAACATGTACACATTTTCCAATGCAACATGGTCACAAAATTCAAAAAGTCAATCAGGTATCAAATTGCAAAGCCTATTAAGAAGATGGCTTGCCACAAGGAATTTTTCCATTTGGATAATGCATTCTCAAGTTATGAGTGATCAAAGTTATAGTCAACAACCAGACACAAGTTTGTAGAGGTCATAACAGGTGGAGCGTTGACGTGGATTATGTCCACAATCATCTTCATGATGAAAGGAACAAAACCCATGTTGCAAAATTATAAGTTCCTCTAGGGCATTGGAGATCCCCAATTTGACCATAATTCAAGACAATTGACTGCACTTATTTGGAAAAAATATGGACATTTGGAGTTGATAGCATAGTTTTAAAAGTCGAAACCGGTGACCAGACCAGTCCACCTAATAAACCAAGTTTCAAACCAGGACTGGTCAAATTTCACTGAACTAGTCTTTGAAAAAATTACTTGAAATAATTAATTTTCAAACCTATTTTTAAGATTTAAAACCATGATTCCAAACCAATAGAGACAAAATATAAAAGTTTGCTCCTCAATATAACATGTAAAGGTGAATATATCAAAATGACACTGAGTGCACTACATATCAGCAACAAAATACATAACCAATGAGGCTTTAAATGGCCTCTAGACTCCGAAAACAATGCTCTAAGCTATGGGGGCACTAACCTACTACAAGTCTACATATCAATGATCAACAACGTAATCACTCCTCATCACGATCAAACTCATCACCACTACTAGACAAGGGATCATCAACATGAGATACATAAATAATATGGCTCAGCGTTTGAGGACTCCTAAAACTTCTCTACAACTTTAGTAGTAGTAGTAGCAAAAACAGACATCAAAACTACAAATCATAGATCAACATGGTCACTCATGAAATGCATCATTGATTCAACGCTACTAGAAATGGGATCATCAACAAGAGATACATAAATATCATCTAGCTCAAAGTCTTCAAACTTGGATTGCTCAACCTTATAACATGATAGAAATTGAAAAAGTTTAACATGCCTAACTAATGATTTAGGTTTGAGTGAAGGGTTCATCTCCTCAACCTTATAATGTGGTAGAAAAAGATTATCATGCCTAACCAGTTGTTTTCCTTTGAGTGAAGGGTACATTCTTGTTAAGACCATGGTAGAGGAGTCCAACAATCAATACCACCAACATCAACAAAGTTCAACAATCAATGCTACCAACATCAAGGTTCTTAAAGGGCTTCATGCTTTTGATCAAATTCCAATCTCATGCCCTCAAGCATGATACAATCAAATGGAAACATTACAAACCCTCAAACCATGAAATTCTGAAAACCATTAAGTCTATTGAATTTTGAGTGAAATCTAAAATTCTAGTTTCTCCATATGAAATCCAATGAGGTCGAAACCACTCTCAAACATCCTGATTCATTTCATGGTAATGTTAAAGGAAATGCCACTTTTACTTTAAAAATTTAACATTACCATTAATTGCCAACATTGCTAGGGTTGAGATGTGTCAGGCAAATGGGAGGGTGGGCATGCTTTTCTTGGAGGGGTTGTTTTGGAGGAAAACAACCCCAAATTTCCTTCAAAACTCACAAAACTGCATTTTGTGGAGTCCGTAGTTGGCCTCACAAAAAATCGGTTGGTTTATGAGGGAACTGATCAGTTCCGTCATAAATCGACCGATTTGGTCTAGTTTTTGTGATTTTTTGGCAAAGTCAACCCTTAAACCCAGTGTTTTGCCCGGTTCAACCAGGTTGCCTAATGAACCAACTAGTTTGACTGGTTTTTGGTTCATGCCGGCCGATTTTTAAAACTATGGCTGATAGAGCTTACTACAGCTTACTACTTGGCATGAGGTGGCATCTAGTGTAGGAAAGTATGTAACACTTGGCCAACTACGCTAGGGCATTGGAGAACAACTATGGCAAGGTGACAAATTCTACTTACCTATGAATGGAAGTTATCATCAAACAGAAAACAGGTGTTGGAAAAGTTAATATAGTTGATGGAGGTGTCCATTTTCGAGAAGATAAGGATGATAAAATAGTCATTGCAAGTCAAATCATTACTTTTCTACAAATGAAGCCATTTCTGAAGGTGATTAAACTCATTTCAAAGGCAAGTCATGTTAGCAAGGAGGACGTTGGAGTCTTGTAGTAGGACGTTGGAGAAGTTATGAGCTCTATGCTTCTTTATTTTGACTTCTGAACCCCTTCAATATGAAATGTTGGACTACTTTGGTGGTGATGAGGCAATTCGACCCACTTAGGTGGGAAAACTATTGTAATAAAATATTATCTCTTCATGAGATGACTTAGTCTCCAAATCTATTGCGGATGACAACTCAAATAACATTATTTTAATGGAAGGAAGAAAGTAGCCATTAGAAAAAGATCTATAAATAGCTAGCTCCTTCCATTTGAGGTTGTTGATTGAGAGATCATTTATGCTATGCAATAAGAAGCCATTTTGCAAAATACTTGTGTATTGGATTGATTCTTCTATGCTTTATTTTCTTATCTTTAGCCTATAGTTTATGCTTAATAGACTAACTTGCAAGTTGTTGGACACACTGAGAGGGGGGTGAATCAATGTTTCATTAATTAGCCAATTTTAATTAACAAATCACTACAATAATCACTCAAGATTGAACACATGAACATAGAAGATTTATAATTGGAAGAAAACTTTTCTTAATATAAAGTGTACAATCAAGTTTATCATCCCCAACCGAAACTAGATATCAATCCCCCACTTGAGCACCAGCTCAATGAATTCGTGGGCACTAACCCACAAGAGACACCAATCTCCTAGTTGAGCCCCAACTCAAGAACTTTGTAGGCTCCAACCTCCTCAGCCAAGCTCCAACTCAACAAAATTCATGGGCACCAACCCAGCTCCAAGTTATATTGTGGATTTGTCGTCAATTACTTTTTTATTCTCAAATATTTACGAAATCATCACCAACCATGAAATCCTCAAGTTTTCTCTTTCAAGCCTAATGACAACCATTGCACTTGCCTTGCGTTCAATTATCCTTAGCTCTTGGAAATTCCTTGTCAGAGATTTGGGCACCAATGCACTCTCCAAGAATCTCAACTCTATACAAGAGGCACCCTTCGCTCGAAATTTGTAGCATGATCTAGACCAATTGTGCCACACATTATTGCTCACCATAAAACTATATTTGTTGGACTAGAATCATGACTACCTCACAACCAAATGAATTCAACACCACTACATTTACATGGCATGCTTTTGTGCGGGTTTATCAACCCACAAGCAAAAACTATATTATGTCTCTCTCTCCCACAAATCAAAGCTAGATTTACTCGGTACGCTCTTATGCAAGGTTATCAAATCACAAACCAAAGCTAAGCTTACATGGCATGTTCTCTCATAAGAACAAAATTACTCTTACATGGCTCACTCTTCCACAAACCAAAACCAAAACCAACAATTAACGAACAACGAAACAATAAACTTAGAACTCGACCTTGTCATCTCAAATCTATTATAACCATGAGCCCACACTAATGATATTCACCATGATCCAAGTTCTTATTATCAATCCACTATGTTTATTATCAAATGATCTATACGAAGAGGTAATTTATATGTGTTGAACCGTCATCTTAATTATAGGAGCTAACATGACTTCGGATTGCCAAAAAAATCTTGTCAATTGTTTGACTTCTATTTAGTTAAACTGACCTAAAATTTTACACTCTCAATGACATTATTGGCTTGAACAATTGTTGTGCTACATCTTTCTATGTAGTTTCTTATCTCCCTTTGGCTTCTCTTCCTGAAGAGTGAATTTGACTCCTAATGAAACACATTGTTTTGGTGAACTCTGTGGAGAGATATAATGATGAACAAGTGGAGATACTTGTGCCTGGAACCACGACCATTAACATAACTATTGGAGACATGCTACAAAGAGGAAGTTGGATCTCGGTTCTTAAGTTTTTCGAGCCCTGTTGTCAAGAGCTCCATTCTTATCATACAAATCTAACAACCCTCTTTCAATCTGCTCTATTTACACTGTGTTTTATCACCAATGTTGGTACTATTTCTAGTTCTAACTATCCTAATATTAATTCAACCTATTCACGACAGTGCCACTATTTGAGCTTCTTCTTTTAGGGTTTCTTGTTGCATCTTAGGACTTCTTACAACTTTTCTTCCTTGGGGATTTTATTGCTTAACTTTTCAACACGTTGTCTCCTTGCTTAGCAGGTGCTTATGGGTGCCTCTATAGAAAAGGAGAGTATTCAAGCCCATACAATAAATCCATTCAAGTTGTGTATTTAGGCCAACATGGCTTGATATCAATGACAAACCTCTCAACTTAAGTATAGTATGGTTATCAAAAAGATGCTATAGCGATCCATTCAAGGACAGGGTCAGGTGGAAGGGGAGATTCTCATCTCACCTTTAGCTACCATAAAAAAAGTGTTGGAAAAAACGCTCTAGGGGAGATCTTCCAGCATATTTGTGGGATATTGATAGCATTGTTTCTATAATAGTTGGGGCATCTTGAAGGAGTAGATCCTCCTCCTAGTGGACCACATCTATTTCAGGTTATCCTAGAGTGGTTTGAGTGGGATAGTTTCACCCCCAACTCATCATTCACTTCTAGTCCTCAAGGGAAAGTTGACAAAAAGGGGGTTGTATCGCAATCCGACAAAGTTGTAAAAAAACAAAGGTAAAACCTCACCCATCAACCATCTATTTAATTAAAAATTTCCAATTTTTTTTCCTTTTATTTATTTACTAGTTTGTTGAAAATTTCATATCCTTCTAGCTAGTAAAAGCTTTGGAGAAATGAGTTTAAAATTTAAAATTTATATTTTATTTAAGAAGTAGATATATCTGGTTTTCTTGAGTTTATTTTGCATATTTTGCACGGGTATATCTAATTCATGTGTGCAGATCTCCAAGAAAAATATCATTGTAGCAAACATTTAGATTGCAGATTCTCACTATTGAGTACTCAACAAGGCCACCATTATAAAGTATCTTATTTTTTCCTTGCTTTAGCTTAGATTTCATTTAATAGCTTTTATCATACATTTGTAGTTCAATTGCATTTATTGCAGTGTCTTTAAAGTTCAATTATTACCTGAAACAATTTTATAGATGTATACCTAAGGGGTTTTGACCTCAAGACCTACAAAAATGAATTTTCAACTTGCTGGAAATTCAACTTTGAAGCAAATTTAAAGGTTAGAAGTGGTCTATATAGCCCATTCTTCTATCTACTAGCCTCCCCACCCATAGATCCAAGATTTAAAGTGTTCTAGAACTTTTGGGTGGCTTTTCAAGGGGTTGGCTTGCTGATTTCTACATTTTCTGCAGAAATTAGAGACATTTTAAAAACAGAGCAGCAAACAAATTTGCACAAAATCCCCACAAACCAAGTGTCTAATCATAGAAACACTTACATATTCGGTTCGGATATTTTTAGCACACTGCAATTGACCATTTGCATGTTATATTTGACAAAATTTTGACTGTATGGCCTTCTTGTTAGTATTTTATTTACAGATTTTACAGACCTGTCAAGCAGGACACGTTACTTTCTACAGTAACTCATCTAACCAGGTGACAAATCATAAATAAAATTGCATTTTCTGGTTAATATATTTTGAGTACATTAAATTAGACTACTTATATGCTAAGTCACATGACACGAGGACACGAGACACGGAGGACACGTAAATGCGAGTATTCAATACGAAACGCAGCGACCTGGAAACAGGACACGGGGGACACGTTTTATATATATATATATATATATAT
>APFE031321834.1:75467-105980 GCA_000404065.3 Pinus taeda
TATATTCGCGTTTCCCCGTTTCCAAAATTTGGGGAGGTCGCGTTTCGTTTCGCTTCCGCGTTTCGTTTCGCTTCCCCGTTTCGTGCAACTTAGATTTGAAGGGCACAGTGAGGTATGGTCTAAGATATCTTAGAGATGGTCTAGTGAAGATGAAGGGCTATTAAGACTCAAATTGGTCAGGCAATGCAACAAATGTGAAGAACACCTCAAGATGTTGCTTTAGCTTGGGATCAATGATGGTGTTATGCTTCAACAGAAAGCCAACTTCCCTGACACTTGTTCATTTTCCATACCAAATTTGATTTAATACTCGGTAATTTACTTGTTATGGACATAATAATAATAATTATAATAAATAACGATAAGTTAATTGTAATGAAAATCTTATCAAAAAGACACATCCATTAGCGAAAAAGGCACCTCGCCAAGGTATTTATATTAGGGGCCCTCATTGTAATATTCATCATTCTATCAATTTTATCAAGAAATATTATTTAAATATTTTATAAATAATTATGTCTTCAAAATAAAAGCAAGATCTGTTTGTTACATTGCTATCAGAGCCAAGTGTTGGCTACCATTTGTTTTAGATCCTGAAATTATAGAAACCAAAACGTTTTAAAATGAACCAAGGAAAATCAATGAACCAAAAAATAATTGCTACAAGAAATCAAAGAGTTAATTAAAAAATGGCCCAAGGATCTTAATATGTTGGATTCAACACCTGCGATAGAAATCAACATTAACATGAAAAGGGATAATATTAAAGAATTGAAACATACCCAATCTCCTACCTCCAGCAGCCAGCCTTCTTCAAAGTGCTTTAGAAGGGGCACTAGGTCCAATCAAACATGACATGACAGAACCTAGCATTTAAGGACGTTCTAGCAAAAATAGGGACTCAATCCTTAAATGTAGAGTTGGCAAAAGCATCTACTACATTTCAATTTGCAACATCTAGCTCTGTTAAGGAAGTTGCTAACCACGAAGGGGATTCAACCAAACTTGATGTCTTCTGCCTCATTTCATGCCTGTAACCCTGCACAAGATGTTGCCAAACAAGATAGGTGTTCCACTAGACTTGTCAATGATGCTAAGCCTGACATTTTTACATGGCCTGATTCAATAAGCCCTCAATTTGAACAATATCCAACAGCTACCATTGAACATCCACTATGAGATCTACTAAAAATGTTTGTTCATAATGATGATTAAGCCCTACTCAAGGTCATCAAGTTTGCTACACCAACATCTGCTAATGTAGAGTGTGTTGACCCTGATTACAATTTCATGCATCAAAGGGTATATCGTGTTGGACCTTAGACAAAAATTTATTTTAGTCCTAATGAAGTGAAAGCAATAATTGTCCAATGTCACCTATGGAAGACTCTTCCCTGGTTTTAATGATGCGATTCAACATATAGTTATCACACTAGAGATATATGTTGTTGACAAAGAATGTGTTGGTATTCACAATGCAACCTTTCAGCTAGGCCTAGTCAACTTAATCCATTTGATAATGTCGTCAAAGAACCAATAAATCAATAACATTGGAATAGTACAAGCTTTGTCTTCATACATTTTAATCCATTCGATAATGCCCTTGAAGGAGTAGATAATAAATAATGATGGAATCGTACAAACTTTGTCTTCAAACATTCTCTTTCCCAACCACAATCAATTGCACAAGAGAAAAATCCATTTCGATAAACTGTTTCATATAATCTTCGGCATCTAGGACTCAGAGGGTGCATTCAAGCATCCCCTTCTTTCATAGTAAGTGGCTTCATTAGTGTGGACAATATAGGCCAAGATGGACGAGGCACTGTGCAATCATTTATTGCAAACAATATAATCCAGGTTCAAAAGCCAGGAGAGTCATACCCTTTCCCTTATCATTGTTGACACCCCTTCAAGCCATGACCTGAGCAAGTTTGGTGAGTCCCATTTTTCTAGACCTGCCAGATTTTGAGGCAATATTTCGTAAAGGCTCCTTGAGATCAGCATGAGATGTTCTTTGCCTTCGATGTCAAGGAAATTCCTGGATATCCAAATCATCGTCATACAAATTCTATGACAAATGTCCCAAAATTTGATGGTGATCCTTCTTCAGTTATGGATCATGTTGCAAAATTCATCAAGTATGCTCAGGGATCAATATGGTTCATGAGGATGCTTTCATAAGGTTGTTTATTAATTCTCTTGGGGCTGATCAAGGAGACCAGCTTGTTGAAGAAAATGTAACTAGGTTCAGTCTTCATAAATGTACTTTTGATATTTGTACTTATTCAAGAAAAGAAATATTATTTTTATAATATATATCAATGAGTTTCTTGCTCATTGAAATAGGTCTAGCACATGTTAAGTGCTATAGGTGAGTCAAATAGTCAAAAGGAAATGTTGAAGGCCTTAAGGGCATGTTACACCATGTAATAGGGTCAAGAGAATACATCCAAGTCAAGTCAAGGCCCCTCCTATGCAAAGGCACCATCAAAGAGGCTCCTTAAAACATGTGACAGCACCAAAGAAGTCATCCAAAGTAAGACAACAAGTCGGTCTCCATACAATCCTCAAGTCAGCCTAAAGGGAGGGACAGTCCTCTATATATAGAGGATGTTCACTCCACTATAATGCATTCACTTACCTATGAAATCAGCAAAGTGAATGAGCAAGTAAAGGGTGAAAAAGAGACGAGAAAGGGAGCCTCTAGTGCACCAATGAAGGAAGGAAGAACACCGAACCTTAAAGGATTGTTTCTAGGGAAACCTACACTCACACATGCGAGGAAAAGGAAGGCTGCCTGCAGTCATAATAGCAGAAACTCACAGTTGACATATCTCTCTATTTGGGCTAGTGAACTAGACCTATAAGGCCTCCCAATCAAGCGAAGAAGGAAAAGAGATTACCATATCAAGTAAATCACCACACATGCGGGAACCTAGGGCTGCAGGACAGTCATATCAAGTCTGCACCTACACCTTGAAGAAGGAGCTCATTTGGTCAAGTAGAAGGAAGGGATCATCACAAGAAAAGGGACTTGTCAAAAGGCGTCTCTTCTAGAGCAAGTGCAACAAGGTCTATCAACAATTGAAAGAAGATTGAAGTGCCAGAAGGAGGAGGTCGAAGTGCCAAAAGGAGAAAGTGCCAAGGAAACAAAGTGACAGAAGGAGGAAGGACTTGACTTGTGCTTGTGCTTGGAGGATATTCAAGTCAGGGGTCTAGGGTTTGGCATTGATTAATAAGAAGCTTCAATAAGAGAAACTTACTAAAGAGTTTTCCTCTCAAGAGAAGAGAGGTTTTGGCCCTGGCAGAGAGCCAACATCTTGTGTTCTTGTTCTTATGTTTTGGTAGTAGTTTGATGAAGTACACACACATGCATTAACAAGAAGAAGAAGATCAAGCTAACAGGAAAAGGTAAAAAGACTTGACAAATTGTTATCAAGTAACGAAGAATCACACTACACTTATTTTCCCTAGATTCTTCAACATAGCTTAAATGCTCTTGTCAGCCTAAAAGCATCACTTCTATTAGGATACCTATTGAAAAAATTCTTAAGCAATGGGAGCCATGGTGTCATTTTGAATATATCCTTAAAGACTCAACCATAACCCTCCAAGAGGGGTGCCTCCTTGATCGCGTTGAAGAAGATCATTGCCATCCAAAAAAGAACACCACCCCTGATTATCAAGTAGATCATATTGAAGAAAATATTGATCATTCTATTGATGAAAGAAATCAGGTTTGTGATGAAGTAGAATACCATGTGCCAAATGAAGAACCCATTTTGGTTCATCATAATGAACACATTGAAAGTGACCTTGAAGATAATCTAGGAAGGGAACATGGTGAGGATCATGCTAAAGATGACAATTTGGCAAGTGAAGTTGAGGCGAGCTCCACGCTTTTCCTAGATGTAAAGTTTGATGATACACTTTCCGAAGACCTTACGAAGGGTGATCCCATGAATTCCATGCAAATTAACATTTGTGATTTTATGCATATTGAAAAAATGAAGTGGGCTATGAGTAGCCATCATTTTGACAACGATCTGATTTATGAAACTGATGATGATGTTAAAAATGACCTTGTCCTCCCTTGTACTTCATATAATCAGGAAGATAGGATTGTTGATGTATTTGAGTCATCCTTGGAGCTTCTTGTTGTCATCCCTTAGTCATAATCAAGATGCACAAATTTTGAGAGTGATGAGCCAACTTTGGTTGACCCTCTTAAATTTGATTGTCGTGATGAGCAGCATGGTTGTCGAGATCTTATCTGCCAACCATCTTCTCTGCCATACTGTTCCCAACATGTCTTTGAGGACATCAATGAGAGTTGTGTGCTTGAGATGGCTATTGTGCAAAAGTTCCTAAAATTGATCATTGATTACTCCATATTCAAGTTGCAAGAAAGGATTAGTAGGAGTAAGCGAAATTTGGATTCCTCTTTTTCATTCTTTACCCCTTCTCACGGTAGAAAAATTGATCCATAAATATTTTATTTTCCCACCTCCCACACGTGTGATTCAGTATGTATGTGTTATGATATAGATGATTGTGATGCTTTCTTGTTATATCTCATGATTAATCATAGGAGTAAGAGATGTGATATAGATCTTAATGATACACTAGCTACATTGGTTGATGTTTATACTTAGGTGATGTAATGTGCTAGGATAGAATAAGTAGTTGCATTGCATATTGTGTGAGCATTCTAATATCCTGCATTCTCATATCATGCTTCATTATAGATTAAATTGCACTTAGATAAATTTTATTTTCTGGACAAATCTCTGTCATCATATAAAACATGGGTGATACCCTACAACCAGGGCACATGCTCGCAAACAAGTTGACTTGGATGAGCAAGTTACAGGTTTGTTTGCCAAGGGATTGCTAGAGTTCTCATGAACTCTCGTCCAAGCATATGGATCATCCCCTCTATAGTGAACTCATGTCCTCGAGTTGGAGCCAAATGTTACCCACCAAAATGGCTAAGCCCATAGGAGAAAACTTTTCTCCTCCATCTGACAGCTAGCTAAATAGTTAGTCAGCCAACAACCCCTGATAGCCACCATTAGGCAAGGATATGTCATGTGCCTTTGCCATCTGCATCAACCATGTACCTTTCACCAAGTGGGCTGCTATTAAAAATGCATTTTAATCATTTTGCATTTAGGTGCATATACTTGTTTGTTGTGGGCATTTCCTATGGATAAAGGGGTGCTCTAGAAGATTGACCAATCTTGATTGTAATTTGTTCTCTCACCTTAGCAAGGGGGTTAATCTTTAGCCCTAGTCCAACCGAACCTCCTTTAAGGACCAAGTACCTTTTTGAGGCTTGATACATGAAATGTGTTGTGAATCCGACAATGGTCTGGTTACTTTAAAGTTTAAACCATAAGCCACGCTACTTCTTTTTTTATTATTATTTGGTACAGTCCATAATACTTAGGAGATAACTTATTTTTCCCTTGTTTTAATGATAATTGCTTATAGGGTTAAAGTCTGACGAAAACCCAAACTCATCCTTTGAACTCTCTTTCGGTGCGGTGTTGGTCGACTTGTTGCTTCATTCTATTTTGTGCCACTGTTAGATTTTCTTTTAACAAGTTTATAATTCTTTGGCTTTCTTCTAAGTGGTTCGTTAATAGAACTTTAGAATTGTGCAGTGCAAAATCCTTCAACCTAGGTGGTTCATGGCCATATAGGGCTTGGAAGGGAGTCATTCTTGTTGAAGTATGATAGGTGGTACTGTACCATCATTCTGCCAGGTGTAGCCACTGAGACCATTTGTTTTGTTTGTCGGTGACGAAACAACAAAGATATGTTTCCAAACATTTATTTACAACTTCAGTCTGACCATTTGTTTGGGGGTGATAAGCCGAACTCATGTTGAGAGATATTCCTTCTTGGTGGCAAAAAAATTTCCAAAAACTGCCTTTAAATTTTGCGTCACTATCACTAACAATATGGGAAAACCATGTAGTTTGTAAATGTTTTTACAAAACACTTCCGCAATTTGCTTGGTTGTGTCAGTTTTTCCGATTGCCATGAAGTGGGCATATTTGGTGAGTCTATCCACTACAAAAAATATCGTGTCCTTACCATCAAACATAGGAAGTCCTTCAATGAAATCCATCGAGATTTCCTCCCATTTTTTATTTGGAATATGTAACGGGTGTATAGTAAACCAGGAGTTGGAATATTTTCACCCTTATTTCTCTAACAAACATCACATTTAGCGACATACTTTTGGATTTCCTTACTCATACCTTTCCAATAAAATGATTGCCGAATGTTGTAGCCAGTTTTGAAGAATCTGGCATGCCCACCTGCAAGAGAACTATGAGATTCCTTTAGAATTTTCATTCTAAATTTGGATGATGGAATTAGGTAAATTCTACCTTTGTAACATAATATGTCATTTTTCCATTCAAGATTGGCATTTTGACTTATATTTTCAATCATAGAACCACAGTCCAAATCTTTGGCATACTTAGCTCATATTTTGTCTAACCAGTCACGAACAACTACCAAGGTGGCTCATGTTGTGTTGTCATCATCCTTCCGTGAGAGTGCATCAACTACGAAATTTTTCTTTCCCTTTTTGTGCAATATTTCTAGGTCGAATGTTGAAAGTTTCTCCATCCACTTTTGTTGTTATGTTGATAATTTTTTTTGCTGAAGTAGGAATTGAAGACTATTGTGATTAGTTCAGATTCAAAACTGACTTCCATGCAGGTACTATCACCATTTAATTAAAGTATGATGGCAAGCATCTCCTTTTGGTAAGTTGATTTCAAGCTTTCTTGTTTGTTAAGCTTCCTACTTTCAAAGGCTATAGGGTGGTTGTCTTGCATTAACACTGCTCCAATTCCGAACCCTGAAGCATCACATTCGACTATAAATGGTTTGGAGAAGTCTAGAGTTGCTAGTACCGGTGTTGTTGACATCACTTCTTTTAGATTCTCGAAGCATTTGTATGCCTAGTTATTCCATTGAAAGGCATTCTTTTTTAACAAGTTTGCCAGGGGCGTCGTAAAATGTGCATAACTTTTTGTGAACCTTCTGTAATACCTAGTTAAACCTAGAAATCCTCTCAATTTTGATATGTTCTTGGGTTTGAGCCATTCTTTGATTGCTATGATGTGTCCTAGGTATTCAACTTCCCTTTGTCCAAAGGTACATTTTGATAACTTGGCATAAAATTGATTCTTCTCTAATACGGAAAGTACTTCCTCTAAATGCTTGAGGTGGTCCTTCCACGTTTTCCAGTGAACAAGAAAATCGTCAAAGAAGACTAATACAAATTTTCGCAAGTATGGCTGGAAGAGTTTGTTCATGATTGCTTGGAAGGTGGCTAGTGAATTTGTTAAACCAAATGGAATTACCTTAAACTCATAGTGCCCTTCGTGAGTTGTGAATGTAGTCTTTTCGACGTCTTCTAATCTCACTCGAATTTGATAGTAACCTGATCTCAAATCTAATTTTGAGAAATATTTTGCGCCATGGATTTCATTTAGCATCTCATCAATGAATGGAATAGGAAACTTGCGTTTAATAGTAATTTTGTTTAGTCCTCTGTAATCTATACACAACTGGAAAAGTCCATCATTCTTCCTGACTAATACTATTGGTGCAATGTATGGACTTCTACTTTGCGTAATGGTTCCATGCTTCAACGGATCTTGTATCAGTTGTTCTATTTATGTTTTATGATGATGGGGGTAGCGATATGGCTTTATATTTACTGGTGTTGAATCTGGTTTGACTTCAATGATATGTTCAATTTCCTTTCAGGGGGAAATTTCATCGGTAAATCTTAAAAAACCTTGCCATATTTCTAGATTAGGGATGAAACTTCAGACCGTTGGTGAACCCCTTCCATCGATAATAATTCTAACTGTTGACATTGTGCGACAAATACTAAGGTTCCCTTGCGAATAAGCTTCTTCATTTGCTAAGCATAAATGACTTGGGTAGGTGGGGCTTGGAATCCAAACAACTTATGCTTCCTTCCATCCATTTTGAACTTAATGAACTGTTTTTGGTGATTTACCAAATAGGCCCCTAGTGTTTGCAACCATTGTACTCCTAAGACGATGTCTACTCCTCCTAAAGGGACCATATAAAAATTGTACTCCATTTCGTATTCGTTCAGTTGCATTTTAACTTTATGGCACTTTCCTACTCCATCTATTCCTTTTCCATCTACCTCCATAACTTTTAAATATGCAAAGGGATAGGCAGAAAAGTTCAGTGTTTTTGCGACATTGACATCTATAAAGTTGTGTACTTCCTAAATCTATTAAAACGATAACGTTTTGTTTCTTGATATGTCCTTTAAGCTTCAATGTTTGGGTTGAGCTATCCCTATGATAGTTACCAGAGAAATTCTTGGCATATTCTCTTCTTCTAGATCTAGATTAGGGGTCCCATTTTCTTCGTTGTTTTCTTCATCGAAGCTATCCTTTGAAGATTCTTCTTCTTGTAAAGTTTTTGCGTAGTGCACCTGTGCCCTGGGGAATATTTATCTCCACATGTCCAACACTTGCCATCCTTTTTTCTTTCAAAATTTGACTGTTGCTTTCCTCCATCACGCATTGGTGGTGGAACATACTTACCAGAGATTTCTAATGACGACTTACTTGACTTCCCTTTGGAGTAGTTGTTTGATTTTTCATTACTGGCATATGGCGTTTTATGGAGTTAATATTTTCGCTCAATAATTATTGCTGCATGTCTAGCTTCTTCAATGGTTTTGGGTTTGTATAGTTTTAATTCTTCCCGAATATATTCCTTGAGGCCACATTGATACATTTTTAGCAACTCTTCGTCTGAGAATTCCTTTTTCCATATAGCTAATGCTAACCACTCTTGGGCGTATTCACTTACCGATCCTTTTTTTTTGAGGTGAATGAATTTTTCGTAAACACGCCGCCTTCTTCATCATGGAACCTTTTAAGAAGGGTGTTTTTAAATTTTTCCCCATTGAATAAATGAGTTACACATATGTTTGACCACCATAGGAACCAATCATATGCTTCAGCTTCCAGGTTGTTGGATACGGTCATGACCTTTTTTTGTTTACTTATTGGCAAGTTTGCTCCGAAATGGTGTCCATTTTATTTATCCATACAATGGCACCCTTATGGTCCTTACCATTGTACTTTGGTAATTCTCTTTTAATTTTAAGGTAGCCTCTTTTGGGAAACTTTGTATGGTATTGGCTTCCTTCGAACTGTATATGCAGTGTTCATAGCTTTTCGTGCATCGACGGAAATTCGTGACATGGAAAAATTTCGCCTTTCGGAGTCTTTGGACTTTGTGTGTCTGGGGGATTAAAAGGTGGATTGGCTCCTCCCATACACTGGCTCACCATGCTCTTCAATTTTTTGATATCATCTACCATTTGGTCTTAAGTACTAATTAACTTTTCTTGGCCTTTCCTGAATTCATCTTTCTTTTTTTCGACACTATCAAGGCGCTTGTGCATTCTATCAAGTTCATCTTGAAACTTCTTTGAATTTGCATCGTCACTGCTACTCCCCATTTGTTCTTTTTCCTAGCAGGCCTATTTTTTTTAATTAATTATTAATAATATTATTATTATAATATTTCTTTTCTAAATAAATCTATTAATATACAACTATATTAAAATTATATAATATAGTTTATATTTAATGAAGATATCAAAACTATATTAAAGTTATATAACATAGTTTTTAACAAATATATCAAACTTTAAAAAGACGTGATTTAAAAAAAAACGTGATTTTGAAGCACAGGTTACTCAACCAATATGAGCCTCATGGCTTACACAACATATCGAGGATGGATAGCAGATGCGATGGGTGGTCAGGATGTTTGACTAAATGGCGATTAAACGTGGAGGGTGGCCTAGCAGACAAGACCAGTGACAGACGGAGGGATAGACACAGACGTCGCGGTTGGGATAGGGACATGGACAGACAAAGCGGACAGGGATGGACAGAGGCAGACAGAGACAGACGAAGCAAACCGCGTAGGAGATATTGGGGGATTGAAAGGGGGTGGTCAACAAGAAAGGCGGGAAGCAATGCAAAAATGGATCAATGGGGGTAGGCTTGACTTTGATGGTTGCAAGGACTGTGGAATGGTGTGGTGAGGTGTTGCAAAGTGGTGAGCACGTAGGAACAAAGGAGGGAGTCCACAGAGTGAAAACACAAGTGAGAAGTGGAAAGGCACAGTGCGAGAGTATTTCGAGAACCAAGGTAGCTCTTATACCATTGGAACAGTTAAATTTGTTCAATGAATTTGCCAATCGAAGACACATCGATGCACATAATAAACATAAGACACGACTTTTGACATATGTGCCCTCAAGGAAACTCGACCCAGCTGAGAAATTCGTCCAACAAGGAAAGACAAGACTTGAACCCTGCAAGTAATTCAATAATTCATCCTATAACACTACGAAACTCATTCTCTTCAACTGTGTGTGGCTCAGTCATAAAGTCGACCCACATAATTGATATTGGAGTTGGGTTTCTTCACTTGTTCCCTCAACTTATCAAATGAAACAAAGAACACCAAATAAGCTCATAAAATCAACTGATAACACCTGGGTACCACAATATCTCTTGTAAATCTTGTTCTCCATTGAAGGTTAATGGTGAAATTTGTGAGATTTCACTCCTTAGACTGGCTAGAGTGTCTACTTTCAAAATTGAAAACAGCTATGGCGGCTAGGGTCCCAAATCCCTAAGTTTCTCCTCAAGAAAACTCTCCAAGAGATCTTTCCTCCAAAAACTCAAATGCAAAAATGAGGAGAGTCTCCCCAATTTCCTTCTTTTATAAACTAATGGTTACCTTTTTGCCTCCATTTTACCAAATTAACTTTTATAAAGTCACTTTATGATATTTCACTTTATAAAGTTAAAGTGCCTTTTCACTTGCCTAGGAAATTTCACCGTTTCTCCTTTTTAAACTTTATAATGTTTTTCTTAAGCAAATAAAGTCCCCTTTATTAAATATTTTCCCGCTTTAGCTTATGGGAACCACATTAAGCTGGTGGACTCTGTCATAAGCTTCCTAAGGGGTCAGGGACATTATAGTCCTTCCCACCCAAGATTGATTGTCCCCAAGCAATTCCAACTCAAGACGTTTGAGCACTTGTTCACCTTCCCATGTAGCATCCTCCACAAGCAAATCTTTCCACTTGACCAGATACTCCTTGATTGTCTTGTTTCGCAACTTCCTTTCCCTGTCTCTAGGATCTTTTGCAGAACAAAGATCAATTCTCCTTTCTAATCCAATGGTGGGAGTTTCGTGGAAATAACAATATGTTGCTCTTAGAACATATTGAAGGACAAGACATGAAAGACATTGTGAATTTTACATCCTTTAGGAAGCTCGAGTTCAGAAACCACTTCTACTCGTCTCAAAATCTTGAATGAGCCATAGAACTTGGGTTTTAGCTTTTCTACCCCTTTTGTTCTTAGTGATGATTCTCTGTGGGGCTGAAGACGAAGGTACACCATATCTCTCACTTCAAAGTTGTGCTCCACCTTATGCCTGACTGCATACAAATTATGTTGATTCTGAGCAATATGTAGATTGTCCTTGAGGACTTTTAAAATGTCTTGGCTCCCATGAATCTAGTCTCTCAATAAGTGTACAAGACTATCCCCAAATATCACAAATGTTGGGACGTCATACACATATAA
Source organism: Pinus taeda (assembly GCA_000404065.3). Classification (NCBI taxonomy): domain Eukaryota; kingdom Viridiplantae; phylum Streptophyta; class Pinopsida; order Pinales; family Pinaceae; genus Pinus; species Pinus taeda. Next base: position 87,179 of record APFE031321834.1, read on the forward strand.
TGCTTTGAAGGGAGTCATGCCAATGGACATGTGGAAAGTGGTATTGTAGCAATGATCTCCCAGATGTAACCACTTCACCCATGCCTTTTGTTGGTAGGTTACGTAATTCCTGACCACTTGTTGACTATCTTTGTCTGCCCATCAGTCTATGGGTGGTCGCTGGTGCTCGGAGTTAGCTCAATCACCACAAGTCCGAAAAGTTCCTGCCAGAAGCTGCCTATGAACCTGCTATCTCCATCATTGACAATGGTCTTTGACAACCCATGCAATCTGAAGACCTCCCTAAAAAATAGCTCAGCCACTTGCAATGCTGAATAATTTGACGATATGGAAAAGAAATGAGCAAATTTTGTGAGTCGATCTACCACCACATATACACAATCTTTGTCTTGCACTAGAAGTAAGCCAATGATAAAGTCCATGGAAACTTTTGCTTCGGGATGGGGAAGGGTTGTAGTAAACCTATTGGATGAGTGTTTTATGTCTTGTTTTGCTAGCAAGTGTTGTTGGAGCAACAAAACCTGTAGCTTGTTGACTTGAACGTAAAAATACACAGGAGGTATTTTGTAATAATAATTTATTATATATAAAATGTATAAGTGATGTCGAATGTTACAATGAGGACCCGTATATATACTAAGCAGGTGACCTTTTCGCGATTGGGCATATCTTTGTAGAAATGTGCTTTCACTTAACTTAATGACTATTTAATATAATCAATATTTGATTATTTGGTTATTTGCATTATTTATATTCACGTTATTTTATGTAATTTATATTCGTAACATTGCTCTGTCCTTCAAAAGCTTTATCCTCAAAGTTATATTGTTGGCAATTGTCTTTGTCGTTGTCATCTCGGCATATGGAAACTCACCATCACTTGTGGCTCAACGTCTATAATTCGCTAATAACTCTACTTTCAGTCCACGTTTATGTCTACTCTTGAACCCAGGGTTGTCTATTTTTTATTTTTTATATTAAGTTTTTTTTCTTTAGAAATTTTTTCTTATTTAAATAAGTTTTTTTTTAAGTTTTTTTATAGATTTTTTTCTTTAGAATTTTTTTCTTTATTTAAATAGTTTTTTTTAAAGTTTTTTTAATAAGATTTTTTTTAAAGTTTTTTAATAAGATTTTTTTAAATAAAAAATATTTAATTATGTAATTATTATTATGTAATATGTAGTTTTTATATATGATCTGATTCAAATGTTATGAAAGGGTTTGAATGTGACGGAGAAGTTACACACTTCGACCGATGGCTCAGACAACAAGACATTGTTTGGACCGACAGCTACTTGTGGAATCATGTCTGCGTTGTTAAAGTGTCGCATAGACAAGTTGGCAGTGATTCTCTTGCAAGGGTTGAATGTAAGCATTCCCTCCAATAGATCAATCGCATCATCTTCGGCCCCTAGTAAGAGTGTTCTCAAAGGAATTTGAGGGGAATCATTCCTGAAACGCGTTCTGAAATAATGGTGGTTGCTCTCGTGTTCAAACTCAAGAGTATCATCTGGAGAAGGCTTAGAAATGACCTTCTGAATCTTGTGCAACTACTTCAGCCCACTCCCCCGGTGATCAGAAGGTTGGAAAAAAGGTTTTCCTGTCATGATTGGCCGCAACATCTCTGCAAAAATGCAATCGAGAACCCATATGTCGATAGCCAGGGTGTAGCTACAACTTTTATTGGTGAAATTCGAGCAAAAGAGTTTCGAGGATCGGTATGGCACCATCACCACCAGATGAGTCATCTCCTCGGAAAACGTACGAGCAGGACCAAGGTTGCATATCTTGGCACTCTCTCTGCATCTTGAAAAGAGAAATGTTTGAAGGCATTAAGTTTCGCTGCAACACATTCGCCTGGTGTAGGTATTGCATAGCCATCAACACCTGATACATGACCCATTTGTAAAAGTCAGGGTTGGGTCCTGATTCGACAGCACGAGCCCTGAAGATCTGGTAAAGTTTGGTGTCCATCTTTTCGTACACAACATACACCTCGTCGAAGCCTTTACTGTCAGGGCGAATGAGCACACCCGTCATGGGCACAATGAATGGATGTTCAATTTGACAAAGAATTCTTAGTTCGCGGAGGAGTCTTTCAGCAATTGAAAAAGAGTAGTCTCTTCTTCCATCCCCATAGTGACATGCAGTTCTAAAAGCTTGCAGGAGGCAACGAAGAGCTCCTATGTTTTGTCGCTCCTTTATTTCTTGACACCAAGCATCAACATGAGCAGTTATGAGGACCTTTTTTTATTTCACCCTTTTGTTGTCACTCTCTTCTAGTTAACCAAGCTTCAGAACACCTTCTTTGAGATTCTCTTTGTCTTCTTCAGTGTCAGTGTTATATTCATGATTGAATTGAAGAAGTTCCTTTTCATGTTCTTTTAACAATTTCAAAAATTTAGGATCCTTCTGTTTAAGTATCTCTAACTATTTCTTGTGCTTATCAGTCTTTAACTGCAGTGTCTTATTTTGGCCTTGCAAAGCATTACCAGCATCATCTTCTTCTTCTTAACTATATTCGACAAATTCACTTATAAATATATCTTAGAAGTCATTCTCTTCCTCCAAGGGTAGGCCATCGCTTTCTAAGCCTGTGTCCTCAACAAGAGTATCATCTTCAATGCTTTGTTCTTCCATCTTGAACTCTACCACAGCTGCAACATCTTTGACCTTACCTTCTGAAATTTCGGCTCAAGAATCTTCTGCAAGTTCCTTCTCTTGCTTACAATCAAGGGAAGACTCGATTTTATCAAACATATCGACATTGTCATCAATCGGACTATGATCTAAGTGACTGTCGCTTTGCAAGGGAGGATTTGCTGCCAAAAGGAAATCTGAAGGTTTCTTTATCAAGTGTCTAACATAATGTTAGTAACTAATTCACAGGCTTCTCCTGAAGGTGCCATGGACAGATTTAGTACCCTTTCAGCTACCAATTCCTCTAACAGTGAAACACTCATATTGATATATGCATGGTTCATTTTACTCTGGTTGAGAATGGCATCTAGTTGAAGACTAAGAGAAGTATCAAGTTCAAAATCATTTTCAAGAGCTAAGCCTTCTCAGAAATTCAGTGCATTATGATCTTGGTCTGCCTGTGAAACCTTGCTCAGCATACCTTGTTCAGACACTCCATTATCATGTTTAGATTTTGAAGCTAATGTGTGAATTCCAACCTGACCTTTGCGTTGGCAACTCATTCAATGAATACTAACAACCTCTCTTTCACCTTCTTGATTGATACCATTCTCATCCACATCAAGATCAACTTCATTAGGATCATTTTCATCTTCATCATTCTTGTCCATATCAAGATCAACTTCATCTAGATCCTCATCTTGATCTTGTTTCGTTTCTTTATTGTCGCTATCATCTTCCTTATTATCAATTTCCCTTCGACATGCTTTAATTTCTGCATATGTTTTTTCTAAACGCTGAAATGCTTCTTAATATTTACTAAACTGCACCATGAATACAGGACATGAACGTAAAAACGTATTGTGCGGCAAACAACATTCAAATACTCACATGATTATATTGTGCACCATGGCTCTAATACCATTGGAGCAACAAAACTTGTAGCCTGTTGGCTTGAATGTAAAGATACACAAGAGGTATTTTGTAATAATAATTTATTATATATAAAATGTATAAGTGATGTCAAATGTTACAATGAGGACCCGCATATATACTAAGCAGGTGTCCTTTTGCGATTGGGCATGTCTTTCTAGACATGCCTTTTCACTTAAATTAATGACTATTTAACATAATCAATATTGGATTATTTTATTATTTACATTATTTATATTCACTTTATTTTAAGTATTTTATATTCGTAATAGTTGCACTCTCACAAATTTCAACACATCCATCTTGAGGCCTTTCCAAGTCAACCTCTCCCTAATCCTTTTGTAGGTCTTTAGATATCCCAAATGACCTACTAAGGGTGAGTTGTGAGTTGCCTGCATAATTCTCTCTCTCAGTTTTGATTTCGGCACAAGATAGATCTGGTCCTTGCAGTAAATAATGTCATTCATAACCCGATACTTGTCATCACAGATCAACCCCTCCAAAATCTCACAGCCAAATTCATTCTTCGAATACTCCACCACCAACAATGACTTCCAATCTTTGGTCATTTCTATGAGTGAGAAAGTCGGTGGCATCCTCGATCGAGTATCATCCACTATGTTGTTCTTACCCTTGACGTACTCTATCTCGAAGTCATAGGCATGCAACTTATCCACTTTTGTTGCCTCTCACTCACTGCTTGAATATTGTTAGAATTTGGCCAATGCATGCATTATGGCCAACATCTCCTTGTCACAAATTGATTAGTGTAGCTCATTATCTCTGAGCTTGCGGCTTTCGAACGTTATAGGGTGTTGATTCTGCATAAGAACTGCTTTGATCCCTGCCCCTGAAATGTTACATTCCAGCATGAATTGATGGGTGAAATCTAATAAAGCAAGCACAGGGCATGTGCTTTTCACCTCCATCCTCTCGAATGTTTCTTGTCCTTTTTCTAACCAGTTGAAGGCTCCCTTCATAGTGAGGTATGTAAGAGGAGTTGTTAACTGTGAAAACCCCTTTAATTTTTTGTAGTAAGTGTAGAGACCAAGGAAGCTCTTTAGTTCTGTAACATTCTTTGGGGTGGGCCAATAAATGATTGCTCATATTTTCTCCTAATGCACCTAAACCCCATCATGAGCAATCACATGCCCTAAGTACAGCATCTCCATCATGCCAAATTCACACTTGGATTACTTTGCATATATCTCCTCCTCCAAAATACCCAACACCTCGTCCAAGTGCCTCAAGTGGTCTTCCCATGTCTTGCTCTAGACCAATATGTCATCGTAGAAGACCAGCAAGTACTTCCGCAACTACTTATTGAACACATGGTTCATACAGGATTGGAAATTCGTGGGAGCCTTGGTTAGACTAAATGGCATAACTAAAAACTCGTAGTGCCCATAGTGGGAGCTGAAAGTTGTTTTCGGAATGTCTTGCTCCCGAACATTAATCTAATGATAGCTTGAACGAAGATCAATCTTGGAAAAATATTTGGCCCCTTTCAACTCATCTGTCTGTCCATCGATCCTGGGAATAAGACACCGATTATGGATTGTTTTCTTGTTGAGAGCATTGTAGTCCGTAAACATTCGCAAGGTGTCGTCCTCCTCCTTATCCATTACTACTGAAGAAGCAAATGAACTAGAGCTCGATCAAATATGGCCCAACCTCAACAGTTCCTTGATGGTCTTCTTTATCTCGTCTTTATAAATCTTGGGATGTCAATAAGGAGTGGTTATTATTGCCTGCACACCCTCCTCAAGTTTTATGACATATTCAAAACCCCTATCTGGTGGCCTACTTGGAGGAATGTTAGCGAAAACATTTTGTTGTTTACGAAGTAATACTTGAATGTCGTCTGAGTGTTGGTGTGGCTACTCTGGCATATTGTTGTCTGTAATGAGGCACTCTACTGGCCACTCAATATCCCCTCAACTCTAAACTGCCTCCATGTCCATTGGATGAAACTAGCTTTGGCGAGTATTGATGCATAGCCCTTAAAACTACCCTCCTGCCATCTGTTCGGTCTTAGAACTTCATTTCCATGTTTCACTAGTTTGTGGTGTACCTCCTGATGTAGTAATGTCATTGACAACCCAACACCACATTAGTGTCTAGTACATCCACCACAATGAAGTCCTCAATCACTGTATAGTTCCCCATGGTGAGTTGTATTTTGGGGATGTATCCATTGCAACCCATTTGATGTTTTCCAAGTATGACAACTGTAAACCCATCGAATTTCTCCATAGGGATCCCTCTCTACTCCACCATCTCTGCATCTATAAAATTGTGGGAAGCCCCACTGTCAACCAATATTGTCAACTTGTGCCCTGCTAGAACCCCTCTGACTCTAAAAGTGTGATATCTGGGGAACCCTAACATAGAGGCAATAGTAGGAGCTTTGCCCTTTGCATGTGAGGACTCGTCTCCAACCGTCTGGTGCATCTGTCCCTGTACCTATCCCTGTACCTGACCCTGTACTAGCTCCTCATCCCCATCATCACTATCACTCTCCGAGTACACCTCAAATGTTGTGAGCCTTGCCTATTTTGTGCTTGTCAACACACTTGTGCCTCGGTGCCCATGGCTCCTGACAACTAAAACAAAGCTTCTTCTTCCTTAGCTCGTTCCAGGTCTCCTCATCCATATTCGGTTTCCCAGTCTAGTCCTTCTGAAAAGGCTTGACCTCTTTACCTTTCTAGAGAAAAGAAGGTTTAGCAGTGTATTTGTTTTTGGAAGTGGCACCATGTAAGTCCCTGGCCTTGTTGATTGTTGCATGAAGAGTGGTGGGTTCAAAGCCTTTGACCCATCCATGTAGAGTTTCTGCCAACCCCTCTACAAATAGCATCGCCAATCTAGCCTCTGAAATATTCGTGACGATGACTGCTAACCTTTGAAACCCTGAGATATAAGCCTCTAGACTACCTGTCTGTTTGAGTTGTGCTAGCTCTCTAAAATGAAGCTCTAGACCTTTCTTGTCAAATCGCTCAATGAGCCCCTGAGTGAACTCGGTGTATGAAGTGATGTTGTTGTGACCCATAGTCACCAACCCATGGTACCACCATTCATGGGCCTCATCATCCAAGTGTAATGTGGCTAGTTTAATAGCCTCATCCTCGATCATTTGATGTAATTGGAAATATGTATCCGACTTTTGAACCCATGATCGCGTTGAGCACTTAGTTGATCCATCAAAGCATGGGATGGTCACCTTTCCCAAGGTTTTTTATAGCTCCTAATTCTACCTCGAAACCCTCTGAAATGGTTTGGTTCTCCTTTTCAGTTGAAGATGGCAGAAATCTATGAAGCTCATGGCAGACTGAAATTGTTGTCCCAATGCTCTGTACTCCTCCTTGTACTTTGCATAGGGAATTCCTGAAAGTGGTTACATGACAGAAGAAAATCCTTATATAGAGATAACATATAAAAGGAGACACACCTACAGAGAACCAACTTCCCTTACAAAAGAGGATATCCCTTTTATAGAGAGTGAAGAGACACCAGAAAAGGGGAAAGAGCTAGAGGAAACACCTAAAAATGAAGGGCCAGATATGGGAGACGAGGAGGAACATGCTTTTGACCCTAAACCCTAAACCCTAAACCCTAAACCACACAATTGTCCTGGAGCATGCTCCGATACCACTATAAAATTCCCATTTAGTAATGGGTCCACTGGAAAATGTCATTGTTCGGTCAAATTTTGTAAGGCTCCCTCCTAAAAAAAACAAATCAGTTTATACCTATTGTTGTAGGTGAATGTTTTCATTTAAATGATATCGCACACACACAAGTGGGTGTCTTTCAATATAAAAACGCTTCAATATGCATTAAGATGATTTGGGAACTGTTGATTTGGGGTAGCATCAGATGTGCTCTAGCCACGAAATTTGGTGCAGAGGCTAAAGCACATGAGATGTCCAATACCCAGAAAGGGTTTGCGCAGATTCGAACCGGTTTGGCAGATATTAAAATAATTAATATTTTTACTGGAGTTTCTAAGTCTAAACTTACAAAAAATAAAATATTAATGGGTATTAATATAAAACTAGCTTAGAATGTTCCAAAAGTCATGGATCAAGCCAAATCTAATATTAGCCTTTGATTAGAGATTTAATCTCGGTCGTTGAATGACCAAACGAAAAAAGTATAAGAGAAGGCTTGAGGGTCAGTTGGAGAACACACCAGAGTGATCAGTGATTTTATTCTCTAGAGCAGGGTTTGCTAAGAGTGCTAAGAGATAGAATCGGTGATCGGGAGAGCAGCTGAGGGGCATTGAGTACAGAGAAACAGAGAAGGTAGAGATTGTGCCGGGAGAGCAGCGCAATAGCCAAGGAGAGTGACGCAAAGCCAGCAAGGGCTCATGCTGGGCCACGCAGAGGCAGCCAAGTGCTACGCAGAGCACCAGAGGGGCCAGCGCAACCGATGCAGAGGCTCCCAGAGTTGATGCAAGGCCCCCTGGGGTTGACGCAAGGCCAGCGTGAGACAGAGAGGGGCTAGCGATATCCAGTTTGGGCAGACGCTGAGGTTGCAAGAGCAGTTTTGTGCTGAGGAGCTACCGAAAGGGTTTTCTGAGGTTTCAGCCAGGAGATTTCTCTCAAACTGTGAGGTATAGCTGCTAAGGAAATTCTCTGTTGGGTAGGCCAGTTTCGGCACCCATATTGTACTCTGATATTGCTTAATAAGAAAACCCTCAAATAACTGCACCGGTTTTCCAGCATTGGGTTTTTCGGGGACATTGGTCCAAAAATAATGGTCTCATGTGGTGTGTTTGTTCTTGTTTCTTTTAGTTGCTGATCTATAATATGTTGAGCATGCACTGGTGTTTATTTTCAGTATTTACTTTGTAAATAACTTGTTAAAGAAAAATAACAAGTAGGTAGGAATAAATCAGAAAAAGTGCATGAAGGGTTTCTAAACTAAGTAAACTTAGAAACTTCAATGTGGTATCAGAGGGTGATTGCAGATCACAAAAGGACTAAAAGACATCAGCCGAGAGGAGCAATAACAGCAGAAAAAAATTGTCCCAAGGTGACAGAAGTTGTTTCTAGCAGCGCAGAAGCCAAGAAGTGTGACGCAGAGCCAACCAGAGCCACGCAAAAGAAGCCGGGAGCTACACAGAGCCTCAAAGAGGCCAGCATTGCTAACACAGAGGGCCAGAGGACTAACGCAAGGCATCCCAGGGCTGACGCAGAGCCAACGTGAGGTAGAGGGGCTAAAGCAGTTCACAGAGAGGCAATTGCAGGGGTCTAGAAGGCTGCAGAAATATTGCAGAGTGAAGTTGGTGAGGTACTGTAGTCAGAACAGTGCCTAACAGAACAAGGCCAGAGGAGTTGTTACCGAGGGTTTCTAACCGAGGAACCTGGATCAGCAGTGCAATTGCACAAGACAATCACAGTAGGGGGCATCTCGACAAGCGGCAGAAGGTTTTCCAGGAGGGAAATAAGGACTCAGAGGGAGTCCAGAAGAGAATTTCCAGACAGGAAGTAGAGACTCAAAGGAGTCGAACAGAGAACTTCCAGGAGGGAAGTAGAGGAGCATCATGGCGCTACACAGGGTAAGAGACTAGGATAGACTGAATGAAGCATCGAAATTCGCAATCTCGAAGACCAAAATCTTATCAATGCTTGACAGGAATCGTGTCAAGAACTTTACCTTGAAGGTTATAGCTATCCCAGTCAACCCGAATGATAATGACAAGTACGAAGAGGCGATGGCAAGGGCCAAGTGCATTATCCTTGATGGGGTCAAGGATCATGTGGTACCACATAGCCGAGAAGGAAACGGTTGTGATGTGGGAGGCTCTCAAGAACCTGTACCAACATACTTCTGTGCAGAGAAGAATGCTGCTCGAGAACCAGATGAGGTCGTATCAGATGAAGAAGGGTCAATCGATTGACACCTTCCTCGGAGGACTGAATGAGATCCGAGACCAGTTGACTGCTATAGGAGAGACACCAAATCAGGATCTTATGGTGAGGATAGCCCTAAATGTTGTCTCAGAAGATTGGGCAGTGTTTGTCCAGAGTATCCTGGGTAGAGGGGCTCTCCTGCCTTGGGACGAGATGTGGGTAGCTCTTTGCCAGGAAGAGATCAGATAGCAGAGGAAGACATGTAGCAGCAACAAAGGGATCAAGGTCAAGCAGGAGGAGGAGGATGTGGCCCTAGCATATGAAGGAAAGCAGGGGAAGCGGAAGAAGAAAGATCTTTCCAAGATTAAGTGCTTCCACTATATGGAGATGGGTCATTATGCAACCTAGTGCCCAAGGAAGAAGAGTAAGGGAGAATCTTCTGAGACTAAGGCAACGCCAGCATGGGCAGAGAAGGAAGTTTTGACAGACAATGATTGTGCCATGAGTGCACACGCACCACTTGAGCAGAAGTGGGGAGACATCGAGTTGTAGTCACACGGACTACAGGCGATGAGGGGCAAGATCCTTGAGGTACCCAGCCTCTTGATTAGACCTTGCTAAGGGAGCCCCGAAGAGTAGCAGGACAAGCTGATGTGGGTATAGATGGATGCAGATGAAGCGGCAAAGAGAGCTATAATGCAGGAGTCCCGAGACAGTGCAGAGCTAGCAGGCTACTATAGTGCGAGAGGCGCAGTAGTGTTGCACTAGTGCAGGAAAGCACAGACAAGTGTGCAACGGTGCGAGATGCAGGAGAGTTGTTGCAACAACGCAGAGGTCAGAGAGGCTGCACTTGTTAGCAGCAGAGGGAGCTTCAGCATAAGTGTGTGTTTCTAGCCCAACAGGGAGGTCAGTTGGGAGATCAGTTACTTACTTCTAAGTAATTGAGTTGTAGTGCAGCAGTGGACAACACAATGCAACATGATGAGAGGAGGTGCAGTGCGGATGCAGTGCTAGAAGAAAGGAGCAGCAGCAGCACAGATGCAAAGAGAGTTGTCGTACAGATGCAACAGTGATAGTGGCAGAACCATGGGCAACAGTACCGGAGGCAACAATACAGAGGATGTTGGGCAAGAAGGCCTAGCATCAACACAGGTACTGATGCCGGATGATGAGAGTAATACTCAATGAGGAGTATTGCTAGAGCGCAGTCCTTGCTAAGAGGGAGTGTTGATTTGGGGTAGCAACGGATGTGCTCTAGCCACGAAATTTGGTGGAGAGGCTAAAGCACATGAGATCTCCAATACCCAGAAAGGGTTTGGGCAGATTCTAGCTAGTTTGGGAGATATTAAAATAATTAATTATTGTACTTTGTATCTCTATTAAACAATTGATTTCTAGTAGAAGAATTTGGTTGGGTTTTCCCCTTATGGGATTTGCCATGGTCATTGGCTTAACTTCTTTGTCTCATTGATTTCTTGTCTATCTTCCATTGTGCATATGGTTTATATGGTTTATGTTCTATCTACAATTACTTAACTTATTTTGCAGCATAAAGAAGTTTTGGATTTAAGTGATTGTAACAACATAGAACATCAAAATTTCAACAAGGTATCAGAGTTTTGGTGAAGACAAACTCCATTTCCAACTCTCTTTCTGTTGGAATATCTCTTGTTGTCCGCTCCATTTGCAGCGCTCTTTTTGCTTAAATATAACTTGTTGTCCACTCCATTTGTAGTTCCCTTTCTATTGAAATATAGTTTGTTGTCCACTCCATTTGCAGCTCTTTTTCTGCTGAAATATATCTTGTTGTTCCTTCTACTTGCTGCTCATTTTCTGCTGAAATATATCTTGTTGTTCCTTCTACTTGCTGCTCATTTTCTGCTGAAATTTCTCTTCCCTTTTGTTGTTGAAATATCTCTTGTTGTCCCTTTCTATTTGTTGTTGAAATTTTGGGCAGATCAAAATGTCTTCCTCTTACTTTAAGAATGAAGAGAAGTTGGTTGATGCTTCAAACTTCTTCTTTTGCAAGGCCAAATTGGATATTATTGTTGAAGGAGAGGTATCAAAACCACAGAAAAAATCCAATGTTGCTATCAAGGGCAGATACAAGAAAAAGGAAGTCAAGGATAATCTAAAAAGATTATCCTTGACTCTCTTGGAGACCACCTCATCACTTATATCTCCAATTTGAAGAAAAACAAAGAAATGTATGAAAAGTTGATTGGAATGTACCAAGTGAACAATTGGAGCCAACTTTTTGCTCTGAATAATCAACTCAAGGATGTTAAGATGAATAGAGGAGAAACAATTCAAGCATATTTCACAAAGATATCAAAAATCAAAACGATGAACTGTCAACTTCTGGTGAAGTAGTTTCAGATAAAGAACTAGTACTGATTGTAATTGAAGGTCCTTCTTCTTGGGAAACTTTTCTTACTACCATCAGTAATAATGACAAGTTTCCTACATTTGATGAGCTCCTATGAAAGTGCAGCCAAGAAGAAGCCAGAATGATTCCATAGGGAGAATTCCCAAGCATGAGGGAGAACCTACTACCTTTGTTGTACAAGGCAAAAAGAAGAAAGGAAGAAGAATGCACTATTTGAGAAAGTCTACTCCCAACAACTCCTCTCAATGGACCAAAGACTTATCAAAAGTCCAATGCTACAATTGTTGCAAGCATGGCTATTATGCTCGTGATTGTTCAGAAAACAAAAGAGCATCAAAATTCAACTTCAACAATCATTCCAACAAATTTGATTACAAAAGAAGAAGAGAAGCTCCTTCTACTTGCAGAGGAAATTATCGTTCCTTAGGGAATCGAAGGTATGATAATAATGTAGCTAAGACTCAATGAAAGGACTTTCTTGTTTCTACTCTTTCTAGTTCATCTCCTGCAGATTCTTGTGATAGTTGGTTGGTTGATAGTGATGCTTCAAGGCACTTCATTGGTTACAAAGAAGTACTCTCTAATATGGTTGAGAGGGAGACAAATGTGAAGATCATTCTTAGAGATAACTCTACATATCCCATAAAGGGATATGGTTTTGTTTCTTTCCATTTGGATTCCAGTAAAATTTTGACTCTTCAAGACGTTTTAAATGTACCTAGTTTGAAAAAAATCTTGTGTCCATATTAGCTTTAGAAGATAAAGGAATGAAAGTCTTTTATAAATGGTAAAGTTCTCACATGGTCATCGAGATCCGACATGAGAGATTCCCTCACTCTGAAACCTATATGTGAAGGTCTATAAAAAATCAACGAAAGACCTATTCATGCACTAATCCATGACATCAATCATCAAAGTGAACTTTGGCACTGAAGGTTCACTCACTTGCACTACAAAGCATTACCTCATGTGAGAAAGATGGTTTCCGGAATGCCAAAAATCAGATCTGATCACGATGGCACTTACCAAGGATGCGCGAGTGAAAAGCAAGTGAAGGGACCATTCCCTTCAAGCAAAAGTATAACCAGTCAAGTATTACATCTTGTACATTTTGATTTATGTGGACCAATGCCTATAACTTCTCTTGGTGGTTACCTGTATTATATTATCTTTGTGGATGATTTTATCGCAAAACATGGATTTATTTTATGAAAAATAAAAGTCAAGCTTTAACATGTTCAAAGATTACAAAGTTCTAGTAGAAAATAAAACTGGAAAGCAAATCAAAACTTTCAGATTTGACAATGGAGAAGAGTTCACTTCCAGTGATTTCATTGACTTTGTAAAGAAGTTGGAATCAAAAAAGCGACCATCGTACCATATAACCCAAAACAGAATAGTGTGGCAAAGAGAGAATAGAACTATCATGGAAGTGGTCAAAGCTATGTTGCATGATCAGAAATTGTTGAAGTTTCCATGGGGAGACGTTGCAAACACAATTGTCTATGTCTAAAATAAATCTCCTCAGTGTGCCCTAAACAACAAGACTCAAGTAGTGGTCTTCACTAGCGAGAGGCCTGAAGTTGGGCACCTAAGGATCTTTGGTTGTCTTGTCTACTTCCATGTCCCAAAAGAAAAAAGGAACAAGTTGGAACCTTCAGGTAAGAAAGGTACATTTGTTCGTTATTGTGAAAATACTAAAGCTTACAAAATATAAGTACTTGGTCAAAGAAATATAGAATTTAGCAGGGATGTAGCATTTGATGAAGATGTAGCTCTTGGAAAAGCAAAACACACTCCTCTTCCTCCTACTAATGTTGGTAGTCAAGATGACGTATTTGAAATACAAGAAGATCTTGAAGCTAAAATTGATCTTGTTGATGAACCCATGGAGCCCATGGATCCTTTAGATCCTCCTCCATGTGACCCTCCTTCTAAAAGGAGACCTTTATGGCTTCGTGACACTCTTCAAGATGTTGATAAACATGCTGCCCCTAGAGGAACTTTCAGATAAAGCAAGAAACATTGTCGATTCTAAGGATATGCTGTAGCCATGAGCAACATTATTCATGTTGAACCATGCACTTTTCAAGAAGTTGTATAGGCCCAATTGTTGAAAGATGCAATGGCTAAAGAATATGAATCCATCATTCATAATGATGTATGGGAAGTGATTCCAAGACCCCAAGGTAAATCTGTTGTATCTTCTAAATGGTTGTATAAAATTAAACATGATGTTGATGGCAATATTGAAAAATATAAAGCTAGATTTGTGGCTAGAGGTTTATCTTAGAAAGAGGGAATAGACTATGATAAAAAATTTGCCCTGTTGCCTGTTACACCACCATCTTGTAGCTCTAGTTGTTAGCCAAGGATGGTCTCTTCACCAAATGGATGTGAAGACTGCTTTTCTGCATGGCTTCCTTAAAGACGAAGTATTTGTGAAGCAATCACAAGGCTTTGAAGTACATGATCCAAAAATTCATGTGTGCAAGCTCATAGTTAGACATCGTGGCTAAAATATTTGAGGGTGGAAAAATAATTAATCCCCTCTGAAGTCCATCAAATAATTTTTCTGGCAAAATTAAATAAAAATCCTAACCAGAAAATAAATTTATTTGGAGTAAAAAAATATAGAGAAATTAATTTCTATCCAAGTGGAAAATGATAAAAAAAACGTGGGTCAAAAGGAAATCAAATTTTGGAGGTCCTCCACAAAGGGAAAAATGGATATTTTAAGAAAATTTGAGCCCTTGTACCTTGGTGGTTAAGTCAGTCAATTTTTTTAGGAAATTAATCCAAAATATTAATTTTTGGATTAATAAAAAATGGTTCTCAAGGAAATTCGATTTTTTCCTCAAAAATAAAAATGTGACGGTTGAGATTAAAAGAAGATGAAGTTATTTTTGACGATCGAGATTATTTTGACAAGACTCAAGCCAACTAGCTGTTACTTTCTACTTGGAGGGGTTTTCTCTACATAAAGAAGCTATCTAGGTTCTATTTCTAAACTTTAGGATATCTGATTTCTGCGTAAAGTAATTTTCTCTTGATTCACTAAGTTGTGGCCCTACTGGAATTATTTTTTTTCATAATAAAAAGACTTTGGGGTTTAAATCCACGGTGTTCTTCTATCCAATCATTTGTGGTATGTGCTAGTTTATGTGTTTATACTCTATATTGTGCTGAATATTACAAACCGTTATTTCATTTGTCAATGATAAGAACCTTCTATTGGTACGAGTTATCTTAGGTGATCTGATTCACTATATGTTCTAACAGTTATCTTTGAGATTTAATAGAGATTTACAGGTACACTAGCCCTTGGGCTCGAAGTTCACAAATTGTGGGGGAGCGTTGACCTCGTTTGAGCCCCCATTAATCCGTGCCCATGATAAGCAAACTACAATACTCAATTACCACATGACTAGGCATACCTTTAGGTTCCGGAGGCCCGCCCACCTCCAAACATACAATAATGGCAGATGGGTTAGGGACCACATGGCTGGCTAAGGTGGCGGAGAAATGGCAGAACAAGCTTGTTGGTGGTTGCAAGGGGTTGTTAGTTGCCGACTGAAGACCATCTTGGAGAAAAAATTTCCCCTAGGGATATCACCCACAAAAAGGTGGGTAATATTTGGCTCCAACTGGGACGTGATCTCTCTAGTGGACGAAGCTACTCAAATGGAAGGTCACGAGAACTCCAACAATCTCTTGGTTACCGTAAAGCATGTTACCTACACATGTCAATGACTAAACCCATGGGCCAAAATGTTTTTCATGGTGTCTTACGATCACCCATTGCTTAGTGTTAGGCCATAAAATCAACAAAAAAATAAAATATGCAAATTTTAATTTAAATACAACTAATCTACCATGATAAATATCATATGACATTAGTTCTAATGCAAAATCCACATGCAATGCATCCTACTCTACCATGCAGAACATACAATGTCAAGTGCTAGGTATAATCATATACCCAATGCAACCAACATGTCAATTGATCAATACAAGAATGCATGATTCCACAATTATTTTTTCAATGGACTCGAAAATATAAATAGGAATAACGATATGAGGGGTTACGAGGGCGGGAGGTGGGTAAACAAGAGACCCATATGCCATAGAAAGGAACCCTGGAAGAAGGAAAAGACACCAACCGAGAGAATTGAACTTGATCATCTAACCCGGAGATGGAAATGTCATGAGTCTTTGATGAAAAACTATATCGGATCTATCATCCTCAAGGTAAGAAGGAATAAATGACTCGGACATATTTAGGATGATATTATTTTGGTCATTTGGAAAACAAAAGGTGGACTCATCATTGTATTCGGGGAAAACCCATGTTTCATGTTTCTTCATAGGGGAAAGCAACTCTTAATCAAGACTAGGGGAATGAACATCACCATAAACATATATTTCCAGGGCAGGGGCATAACAAGGGGAGGAATGCTCAAACATGAAGAAAAACCCTTTATCGATGGCATGGCCTAAGGAAGCATTTTCCTCAATTTTCTTCTATATTAGAGTCATCAGAATTTCCCACAATTTTGAAAGGCTCTTCTTTGATTGAGTCATCTTGGAACATAAAGAAGAAACCTTTCCAATCACTAGGAAGGGTTTCATAAGGGCCACCATTGTTATCCAGAAGGGGTGAAGCATTTTCTTCGCTAAGCTCATTCTTAAGGATTTGAGAAACTATGGGGTCCTCGTTTCTATAATCATACCCAATTCCCCAATCAACAACCCAAAAGTCACTCATAGATTCTTCATTTATTTGACTATCATGATCTTCCTCAAAATCCTCCCATTATTCACTATATATTTGTTATTGGTTAGGATGCAATCCATTCTCTTCTTTACAGAGGGAGGACTTTTCCTCCTCCATCGGTTCCCAAAGGATGATCTCCAAGGTATTTACTACATGATTTTGATAAAATGTCTCAAGAAGGTGGTCATCAGTAGGACTCTTTTTATATTCAGTCTATGTTACGGAGCCTTGCTGATTGCTCACAATAATGTGAGAAACTCTGTTGGAAGTTATATGTGGTCATCAATTGCCTGCAAGACTTTTCATATTCCATCATCCATTCTTGCAATATCTGAAGGCTCTTGGGGTTGAGTCTTCTTCATTATCTTTAGAGGACATGCTTTCCAATTCATGAGACTCTCCTTTGGCACTATCCTTAAGGTATGGATAGGACAAATAATTCCATTTGGTCACAAGGTTGAGTTATATTTTTCTTTGAAAGATGCCTCGTAAACCTTACAATGTGATTGGTTGTGGAATGCGGATCCCCATCGAACATTGGCATATTCTCCATGCATTTCGATGAGGAACATTGCGGGATCCGTGTCACTTTTATGGCGAGAATATATGTGGTCAACATGTTGTTGGGTCCTTAATGACATGGGAGTCGCCAGGGTGAATGAAATTGCCTTGAAAAATGCTTGCTTCACCCTACAAGCATTGATGTTAGAGATCAATACAAACTAGGGCTTTGTTCTTCCAATGGAGTCACCAATAATGATATGTCAATATGTCGTATGGGGAACAAAACACACGTTTAGATCTTCAGCAATGGCGCCAAAATGTTACCACTCAAACTAGCAGGGGGTCCTAAAGGGACACTTGCTAGGTCAAGAGCAACAATGAAGCTAAAGCCCACTCTCACCATAGCTAAAGCTTCCCACTCTTTACGAACTTTCCTTGATGGGAAGAGAACCAATATATAGAGAATCACTGATAAAGAATAGATCAACTAAGATGGGTGTGAAGTGATCCTAGGGACCCTTTCCTTAGGGTAGGGACCCTTTCCTTAGGGAGGCTCAAGAATGGGACTTGCTTGCTTCTTAAGCAAGGTACAAAGCTTTCTAGGATAAGGGGATGAGGATTTAAGGGTTATTCAAGGAGTGTGAATTGTAAATGAGCTTCCAAAACCCTAAAATCCTTATTGAACTTGGTTTCCCAAGAGGATTTTGAAGAATTCACTTTTCAAACATATGGGATCACACGGGACCAAGTGTACCCACGTTAGGTTAAGGGGAGTGAGTTTAGCAACCAATGATGATCTTAACCTAAACAAGGAAGGGGAAGGATCAAAACAAGAATTTCCACTTAGAGGTGTCAAATTGATTCTACAAGGTACTAGCCTAGAGAACACCAAGGCAAAGTTTGGTCTCAGGGCTAGGGCTTGGGATATCTTGCAATGCCACTGTAGGAATTTCTTCAAATTTGGAGGAGACCATGAGGACACACCAGCACAATAAAGGGCAAGAGATCGAACTTTTTCTATGGCAACTCTATCGGGAAAGTGATGCCCTAAGTGGCCCAACGTGGCTAGAGTAGAAAAAGGGCGAAAAGTGAAGAAAAAGAGGTTTTAAGGCGATCACCTTATGGTGGATCAATGCCTAATTCCTTTGGGGATATGGAGTCAAGAAAAAATTATGAGAATGGATCTCGTTTCTAGCTCAAGAAGACTTTAAGGGCAACTTTGTTTAGCATTAGGGAAAAAAGAGAGTGACCTTAAAGCATTTATACTTCGTTTGCAAATCAAGATGGCTTATCAAGATAACTTCGATCTCTAGGAAAATTCGTTCAACATGGCTGTAAAGTTTTGAAGATGTTCTATGCTAAGAGCAATTTCACTTTTCTCACAGCAATCATACAAGTAGTTAAGCAAAATGCAGATAGAACATATAAGCAGATCTTACAGAAGACAAATCAAAAACAGGAAAAATTGTGTGAGTTCGTTTCGGCGGTCAACAGGATGCTTCAACCAGCAAAGTCTCCTTGGTCAGCCAGCATGTGTCACAACAACCCTCCAACCAGTAGATGAATCAACCCAAGTCAAGATGAGAATTGTTATTAATTCTCTCCAACTTTTCCTGTATATATATACATCAATGAGGGTGTGTGACACATCTGTTGGGCATGTGAGCCTACATTACAAAACTGGCTGACCTTGCACATATA
>APFE031321834.1:117847-139508 GCA_000404065.3 Pinus taeda
GGGGGGGGGGGGGGGGGGGGGGGGGGGGGGGGGCGCTTCGTGCAACATTGGTTAGGACACCATATAGGGAGACCAAACCCAAGATGGAGACCACCTGCAATCTTGCATAAGATCCAATGCGTCCCCCAACTTTCCAATACAACAAGTCATCAAGGAAATCGAGTAAAAGAGCTTAAAAACCAGGGACAATGAGTAGGGATTTCATAATGGCATGCCCTTCCATAATGGGCTTTGGCATGTGCTAATGTCTCCAAGCTCCAAATGGGGTTAACCAAGTATCCCATTAGGTGATTTCTAATTCTAAAGGGGCTAATACGTCCAAGGTACATCCTTTAAAAGGTGGTGGGATGTGATAAAGAGATGAATGGAGTAGGGAATGAAAAGGGGCAGCCTTGGGCCACATGTTGGGGTACAAGGATAGCTAGTAAAAAGGAAGCCCACACTTGGGTATATAATGTATAGGAGGGAGCAATCGTGGTATATCAAGTGCCACGACCTTGATTTTCCACCTTTCTTTATATGCCTTTTGCCTTCTATGATTTTTCTTTAATTAACTACTCGGGGCTCAAGGGGTAAGAGCATGTTGTGTGAGATATAGCAATAGATACCCCTTTTAAGGTATGGCGGTTCATTGCCCACCAGGGGTTAGGACAATCATGGGTTCCTAAATGATAAAGGAGGCTCATCTAGAGCCTATAGGAACCAGGGTGATGGGGTAGAGCTCATGTATTGGCTTTTACCCACGCTCTAAATCTGTTTGTCCCATCCATCTTTTGCATTTTGTGGTACATTTTTTTGTTGAATGTGACCAATTATGCTTTTACTCTTCTTTTTAGCTGCAACAACCTCTAGGGCATCATTACAAGACCAACCAAAGGTGTGGGCAAGGGGAAGGGAAAAGTTATCCCTATGTGGACCCAGTCGAGGAATGTGGACCCAGGTGGGAAAAATGATGAATGTGGTTATAATGAGTGCAAGGGGAGTAATATAGATGGATGAGAGAGCGGGACCACGCAAGCAATGTCAAGGTTTCCCATGTAATACCATCCCTAAATCCCAAGGGCTAGTAAAAGAGATACGGGACTAGGGTCCAAGGTTAACACCCAAAAAGAGGTCTAGGGGACGAGCACAGATCTAACCCATTCTTTCCACTGAATCCCCCCCTATGTCGAGAAGTGCCCATGATAACAAAACTACAATACTCAATTACCAAACGACAAGTCATACCTTAAGGTTCAAGAGGTCCACCTTCAAACATACAATCATGGCAGATGGGTGACGGACTACATGGCTAGCTCAGGGGGCGAAGAAATGGCACAAATATCTAGTTGGTGTCTACAAGGAGTTGTCGGCTGCAGGCTGAAGACCATCTTGGAAATAAAATTCTCCTAGTGATATCACCCACACAATGGTGGGTAATAGGCGGCGACCCTTTTGGGCCTTCTTCTATCCCTCAACAGCCCTCATAGGGATTCTTCTGCCCTTGGCGTGGCCTCAAAGGCCCTCCTTTACCCCTGCCATAGGCCATTAGGCCTCCTTTCCCTAAGCCACAGGCCTATACAGCGTTCCTCCCTTCAACATTGCCCTTCTCCTAGACCTCAAGCCTCATCATTGGCCTTACTAACCTTTCGACCTCTCCCAGATATCACATGTTACCATTCGTTCTTAGTTCGCAGGGAGAAGACGAAGAGCTCGGGAGGGATCAAAGGATCAGGTGGAGTTCCTTGTTTGGCTAGTGACTCACTTCGGAACAGGGTATCTTTGGTAGTTGAAGACAAGTTTGCCAAGTTTATGTGGATTCAGATTAGCGTCAGAGTCTCTCGTCCGAGGGACATCTACATTGCAATTTGTTACTTTTTGCCAGCCTCTTCACCATTTTCCATCCATAATGGCTCAAATGGGGACCCCTTTATAGACTTGTACACTAGCATCACCCAATACTCTGATGTTGGGGAAGTCATCCTCCTCGGTGACTTCAATGCTCATACAAGAGATCTCAAGGTCCCTCTCCACAATCGATCAAAGGACGTGTTTTGTACCCAGGGGATAGATCTAGATTCAGTTGGGCTTCACCGCATGTCAGATGATGCTTTGGGGCCTACAACAGTTTATGGTAAGCATCTATTGCAGTTGGGGGAATCACAGGAGTTGTTAATTCTAAATGGTCTTCCCTGTTTCCCAAATTCTTGCTTTTTCACATGTCAGCCATATGGTGAAGGTGCGTGTGTAATTGATTATGTCCTCGCTAGCCAGAACTTGCTTCCTTTTATTCGTCATCTCCCAATCTCCCCCATCCCCCTTGTTGATCATGCACTTCTTTCCTCTCTCTCCAGTTTGACCCTCCCCTTCTACCCCATCCTTCCCCTCGGGGCACGCCCCGAACCACCTTTTGATTGACGAAGGCAACCCTGTCATCTTCTCTTCTACTCTACGCAAGATGCTCCCATCAAAAACCCAGTTCTCCTTGCTTGATTCTGCTTCCACAAAATACACCTGTCTTTCATCTGCCATTTGGGAAGCAGTGCTCAAATCCTTCCCTCACTCCACTCATTCCACTTTCACCTCCCGAAAAGTTGGATCTTGCCCCATGAACAAATGGTATGATGACGAATGCAAGACTCTACATTGAGACTTCAATACGCTTTCACCCACTCTCAACCCTTCTACCTTGACATCAAAGCTTCTTACCATCGTCTCCTTCATCGCAAGAAACGACTCTTTGTCTCTCATAGAAGACGAGAACTTTCTGCTCTCCTTGCCCACTCGCCTAAACAATTTTGGCATACCGTCCTTCCCCAATGCTCCCCTCTTCCATCTGACCTCGACCCTACATCCATGTTCCCTCACACTTCCAACTTTTATGATATTCTGGCGCAAGGCCAAATTTGTGTTACCTCCCCACCCCCTTCCTGTTACCTATTCTCAGACAAAGATATAAGAGAGACCATTTAGGTGATGAATAGCAGCAAAGCAGCCAATGAGGAAGGCTACCAAGCATAGTTCTTTAAACACGGTTTCCATGCTTTGGTTAGTTACTTCGTTGATCTCTTCAACCATGTAGTCCATGAAGGTTTTCCACCAGCATGGTCACACCACATCATCCATCTGATCCACAAATCAAGCTCTAGCTCAAATCCTAATAACTACAGAACGATCATGGTGGGCCACACGTTCTCGAAGTTGTATGTTATTGTTCTACATAGGAAGCTCTCCAGTGACCTTGAGCAAGGACAACTCAAAGCTAGGAGACAAGCAGGCTTTCGACCAGCTCATCAAACCATTGACCACATCTTCACCCTTTGTGTTGTGATTGAGGAGGCACAACACCGCTCTTCAAAAGTCTATTGTTGTTTCGTAGATTTTTGGAAAGCTTTTGACTCTATTCCGAGAGAAGCCTTACACCAGAGACTCAAAGATATTGGCATCTCGGCGACCCTATTGACAGCTATTACACGCCTATATGAGTCCATCGTTGGTTGTCTTCACATGGTTCATGGGATGTTTGATTTCATCCGAAGCACTATTGCAGTTAAACACGGTTGTCCATTGTCCCCTACCCTGTTTGGGATCTATATTCATGAGCTGGAGGCTTTTGTACACGAGCATATCCAGGGCACTGATGGTTGCCTTCTTCACCAGGTCGTGATATCTATTCTACTCTTTGTTGAGGACGTGGTCCTCCTCTCCTCATCTCCAGAAGGATTATAGAGGCAATTGGATGCCTTAGCTTTGTTTTGTGATCTTCGACATTTGACGATCAACCTAGGTAAAACCAAGGTTATGAACTTCAATGGGGTGAAGAAAAGTTCAGACCTTCACTTCCTATTCAGAGGAGAGGAGGTTGATCTCACCAAACACGTATAGGTACTTGGGGGTGCGATTCTCAAGTCTTCTCTTTAGTTTGCGGCCATCTCTTCAGCCTTGGATCAACAGAGGATATGGATCCTCAGCCCTTCTCGAGAGACAGTGCTTTCAACATCACTTCTAAGACACCTTGTCCAAGATGAGGCTCATGGACACGTTGATTCATCCCACTGTTCTATATGGCTCAGAGATTTGGGGGTCGTCTTACTTGAGTCGGATTGGGTATCAATTGAGAAATTTCAAACTCTTCTTCTTCGCTGCATCATTAGATGCAAACAGACAATACCTCGGCACATCATTTGCAAAGTTTGCAACTCAACCCTTTCGGCTTGAGACAGTCTTTAGTTTGGTCTCATTCTTGCATCGTATTCGGGGATTTGCAAACTCGATAAAGAGTAGGGACCGTTACCCTTACTTGGCATATTGCTCTTCTAAGAATATTGCTCGTTCTACCCCCTCGGGTCAAGCTAGATGTTGGTTTACAGGAGTTTCAAATCTCTTAGAGTCAGTGGGCATTCAGTTGGATCGTCTCCCTCCTTTCCAATATTCCTTGGATGCTCCTGGTCACCTTCTACCTACTAGACAAGAGTTGAACAAGATCATCAAGGAGGACATCTATAGGCAGTTCGTCCAGGTCACCTGGCTCAATACTCCGGGAGGGTTGTGCCAAAAGATGGCCTTCTACGCTGAGCACTTCTTGGAGTTAAGAGACGGGCTCATTATTCAACCCCCAATATACATTTCACCACTGGATGCATGCTCTTCACATTCCTCTAGGCCAGTTCAGAGTAGGTTCTCATAGACTTCGAGTAGAGATAGACCACCAAATTGATAGGCCAGACAAAAATCTATCAGATATGTCATTTACAGAAAGTAGAGACCGAGGTGCACTTCATTTTTGGATGCCCAATCTACTACGAGATTAGGGGAAGTTCCATTGCTTGTTCAAAGAATCTCAGACCCTCACAGACTTTTTTCAGGTATCCCGATCAGAGATGTTTGGCCCTATATATGCAGGAGGCTCTTAGGTTTCGAACACATACTCTTCAACCTCCCATCAAACCACACCCCACACAAAGGATCACGACATTTTTCAAGGTACTACCTTCACACAGGGGCACAAAGAGAACGATTGATATCGTTTCATATCCAGATTCTAGACCAGTGAGAATATGTGGGACCTCACCCAGCCACATGAGACCTCAGCAGCTAAACCATCTCAGATCTTTCCCTAGGAGACGAACTAGGTCCTCCAAACCTCAACAATGCACAAACTCCCCTAGACAACAAGTTAGTGGACAATTTGTACCTCCCACTGACCCTTCATCAGGCCAACAAACTTTGAGGAATTTTTTCAGTGCTCTTCAGTCAGTCTCAGATGTTAGGAGCGATGGGTCTGATCCTCTTCGTCAGAGCATTCCATACATTGTATCTTTTATGTTCCTGCATTGTACCTTTTATATTCATGCATTGTATTTTTTATAGGAGACCGTTTGGTTCTCCCGCATTTTATGGACATCATTGTACTCAACAGTGCCTTTGACCTACTTTGTGGTCATTAGTTGGACATAAATATAGTTATCTTATCTTATCTAGCCCTCATTTAATCATTGGTTGAGTTTGCATTGACTTGTGGTCTCTAACATCTTGTTTTGCAGCAATTTTGGAGCTAATGTTGGTGGTTTCATGTGAACAATTTCATTTAGGACTCCTAGTTCATCAACAAGGCCATTAGGCCTAGTAGTTTTCCCTCTAACTCTCTTTGCCTCATCACTGTTGTATTTATAAATCTGAAGCATATCGTGACAGTGGTGGGTTAAAGGCCTAAACACACATAAATCAAGTCTGAACTCATTAATCATTCACTTAAAGCAATAAGCATTGATCTTGTGGTTCATTGGTGGCATATAAGTAAAACTTTTGAGGCATGTAGTTCATAAGTAAAACTTTTGAGGCTTGTAGTTCAATTTCAAGGTTTGATACAAGCATGTAGTTCATAAGTAAAACTTTTGAGGCTTGCAGTTCAATTTCAAGGTTTGATACAACATCTACAACCATCATAAGTCACCTACAGCAGTGACAAAAATACATGAAGTGGCATAATAAATGGTTGCAATCATCTTTTATCATTGGTAAATCATTTGCATTGGTTGGGCTTGCATTATTTTCCATCTCTTGT
Organism: Pinus taeda; assembly: GCA_000404065.3. Taxonomy (NCBI): domain Eukaryota; kingdom Viridiplantae; phylum Streptophyta; class Pinopsida; order Pinales; family Pinaceae; genus Pinus; species Pinus taeda. Next base: position 123,891 of record APFE031321834.1, read on the forward strand.
TATCCTTGACGGACTGTCATAATAATTAGAGGTCTGATATATACATTTAACAGTCTGATCATAAGCTTGACAGTGGTATAAGAATTAATTAAGCATCATCCCATCTTATTTGTGAGGCATTTGCATTGTTTGGCTAGTTCATTGCTTGATGTATCTTGAGATCTTTAGGACTGTTGTGATCAATTTCTTGGCTACCATCTACTGCATTCATTTCACTTTTGCATAGGCATTTCATTGTTTGTATCCTCATCTAATTGGAAAATAATAAGTGCTCTCATTTTTCCTAATAAGAAGACAAGAAGATATTAGATCTAAAAGATAATTGGCAATTGTTGGATAAGATAAGCTTGTTGCCCACATTGGTTGCTATTTTTCTCTTAACAAGCATTCTTCATGTGTTATTGATTAACAAATTGATGAATGTTATGCTCTCTTTCTCTAGCATTGATACATTAGTTGCCTAAAGGATAGCTAAGATTGTTGTGATATTGGTCTTAAAGGAGTTCTTACTTGTCATTGTTATCATTGCTAGAGGAATTGGTTATTGGATAAGTGGTTATATTGCTTTTCAAAGTAGAAATATTTGTGTTTTGCAAGCGAGCATCACATCTAAGTTCATAATCTTGCAAATCAACCAACTCTTAAAGCACCTAATTAATTCATCATATTGTGATAAGAGTGATTTTGGCATCTAAGTAATCTCTTGAGATGCAAATTGTGATATCTTGTTGAACACTGCTAATTCGGTTGAAAGATTATCGTTGTCTAATTGGCACTCTAGCATTGTTGAAAGAAGCATTGGACTTGTATATTTATTGTCATCTCATGAGAAATGGTCTATTGTGATATTGGTAATCTTGTTAACATTTTTGGGCACCATCTATTGGGTTCATTGAGCACTTTCCTCTGGTGAAGATTGCCATTGCAAATTGTTAAGTATTTTCCTTCGTTGTCCTAAATTGAATATCATTATAATTTGTCTCTAAGTACTTAAACGTTTAACAATCCCACCTAAAGTTTATCACTCATTGTGCATTTGCATCCTAGGATTAGCCTTGCATTAATTAACTTACTTCCAACCATAAGATTAGTTGAGAGACTCTAGGACCACCTTTCTCATCTAGCTTGCGAAATCTAGACCCTCTCTTTTGGTTAGCACAGTGACCTTGTAGTCGTCAAATCCATAGTCTCTACAACGCCGGAGGCATCGAGTAGTTAGAAATCCAAAGAAGGTATCGTTAATGTAGACTTTGTTGTCTTTCCCTGGGTTTCTCTCCACAACCTACACTAGAGGCTAGTTTCAAAACAACTAAGAGGAAGGATTTACCTAGTTATGCATCTAATTTAAAATTAACCAAGATCTTGCATTTCACTTCGATCTTAGGTGTCACATTTCATATAGGATAGTGAGCATCCTAAAAAAACAATCGGTCATCCAGTGGCTTGGTAGATAATTCACGTTAAGCAAATATTTTGACCAATGATGCACTAATCGTTATCGGGATTAATTCAGCACAGAGAAAAAATTGGAAAAAAAAACGTAATAATCGGGAAAAAATCATTTGGTACAAAAATATTCATTGTTTTCAATTTTTTAATATCTAAACCATCTATAATAATTTACTGTGACGATAAGAGTGGGATTTGATTTGCTGAATATCTCGTGTTCCATGACAAGTCCAAACATGTTGAGATCAAATATCACTATCTTCAGATATGGTGAAAATAGGAGCAATAGGACTTCATCATATAACGACTGATGATCAGATCGCCGACATTATTACAAGCCTTTGCCGAAAGGAAAGTTCCTGGTTTTCAGAGAGCAGCTTGGACTGACAAATGTCACCCTTCCTAAAGAGGGTGGTCATGGATGATAAGCCTTGGATGTCTGAGATCCTTGTCATGTATTGACAAGCGGATCCCCACAAGCAATGATGAGCCTTGGATGAGCGACATCGTTGTCATGTGTTGACAAGTGGACCCCCCCAAGCAGTGATCAGACTTGGATGAGCGAGATCCTTGTCATGTGTCGACAAGTGGATCCCCCCAAGCAATGATGAGCCTTGGATGAGCGAGATCATTGTCACGTGTTGACAAGTGGATCTCCCCAAGTAGTGATGAGCCTTGGATGTGCAAGATCCTTGTCATGTGTTGACAAGTGGATCCCCCCAAGTGTGTATAGGGTAATGGATGTATCTCCCTTATGATGATTCTTCTTCATTAGATTGTAACATCATTGTCCCAAAGCAGAGATAGCAAATATCATTGTATCAGAAAGAAATTACTCCCTAGCTAACAGGGAGTGTTGAAATTGGCAGCTATGGGATGAATTTCCTTGAATAAAACTTCATTTTTTACCCTTACAAAGTGACTTTCTAAAAATAGAAATTCATGTCTAGCTTTTTCAACCATGACTTGCCAAAAATAGTAAATCACCTTCCATCAATTCGTAATCATATATATATATATATATGATGGAAAATCACTTCACTTGTTGTTAATCAATTTCAATTGTTTAATTTTTAACTTAATCATCAATATTATTATTATTACTGTTATCCCTTTTATGATATTATTATATTATTATTAAAAAGAAATTCAAGTTTCTCAATCATGCCATATGTAACTCCCCTAAATTAATGCATATGTTACTCTCTCTCTCTTTAATGCTCTTATGCACCTCTAACACTCTCTTACACACTTTAATGACTCAGCATAAAAAGTTTCCTCTTGCGCCTCTTTAATGCATAAGTCACACTTCTCTCCTACATGCATAAGTTACACTCCTCTCCTAATGGCGTAAGTTACACTCCTATTTTGGCATATCCTCCTCAAGGCATAGGCATTACCTCCTTGCTCTTCCTATATATTTGTGCCTCTCATCCTTACTTGACACAATTACTTGTGCTTGTGAAAGGAGAATTTGAATTTGAGAAAGAGAGAGTTGGATAGTCTAGAGGAAGATTGAGAGAGAGAGAGAGGGAGAGGAAGTCTTGAAGAGCAAGAGTAGATCTTGGAGAGCCAAAGTGATTCAGTGTTTGCATCAACCACTGCTATCAGAGATCTTCTTCAAATTTGTGTTAACTTTTTCATTCTCTCATTGTACTTTGTATCTCTACTAAACAATTGATTTCTAATAGATGAAGAATCTGGTTGGATTTTCCCCTTGTGGGTTTTCCCCTAGTCATCGACCTAACTTCTTTGTGTCTCATTGAGTTCTTGACTGTCTTCCATTGTGCATATAGTTTATATGGTTATGTTCTATCTAAACTGGTTGGGTTTTCCCCTAGTCATCGACCTAACTTCTATGTGTCTCATTGAGTTCTTGACTGTCTTCCATTGTGCATATAGTTTATATGGTTTATGTTATATTTACAATTACTTAACTTATTTTGCAGCATAAAGATGTTTTGGATTTAAGTGATTGTAATAACATAGAACATCAAAATTTCAATAAGTCTCGCATCGGGGACTTTCAAACATGTTATAAATTTGGCACCTCACAGCTAGAGAACGAGTCAAGTTTTTCCCAAGGTACCAAATGACCAACCACATCTTCACACTCAGAGCCATTATTATTGTGGAGGCCCACCATCACTCTTTATAAGTCTATTGATGCTTTGTATACTTTTAGAAAGCATTTGACGTAGTCTACTGTGAGGCATTATTCCTGGGGCTTTGTGATATTGACACCTCTAAAACCCTCTTAGTAGCCATTATGAGATTGTATGAGTTGATTATGGGTTGTCTCCAATGACCCAAGGCCTTTCTAACTTCATCCATGGTATCGTTCAGTTAATGTAGGGGTGCCCTCTTTCGCCAACTCTCTTAGGGATTTATATTAACAAGCTAGTTTTTCCTCAATGAGTGCATCCAAGAGGGAGATACATGATATCTATATTGAGTGTCGATTTCTCTATCCAAAGGATTTCATTACGATAGATTGACCAACTCCAAAGGGATCTAGAGCACGACAACTCTTGACCATCAGGGTACAGCCCAATCTCATCTGAACACCCAGATTTCTATCCAAAGTTTCTTTCCTTCGACATTGGATGGTACAAGAGCAAGTCCTCGCTCCTATGTCACCCCCGCGCCAACCATAGGATTGTATATTTAAATTCTTCCACGGGAATCGAGGACTCCAATAGCGAGCCAATGCCCTGACCACCCCCCTCACATTTGATCATCACGTGCCTAGTTTCCAATATTAAACTCTCCACATTGTATCACCACACCTATAATACTGTTGTATATAGCTTTTGGTGTTGTTACACCTAACAATTAGCTTAGATACATATCTATGATGAAAGTTTTCTTTAGCTTTCCTTACCTTGGCATTTAGCATTACCTAGGAGTTGCTTTTGCACTCCCATGTCATACTCACATTGGATGTATCATTTAGTCACATTGACCTACTTTTGTTGTCATTCCTGGACATTAATAAAATTATCTTATCTACTCAAAGGGAAAAGATCAATTGATATGGGAGGGTAAATCGATACAGAATCTATCAACAAATACAAAAGCATAATTATAATTTGGATGCAGGAATATTCGAGTACATACATATTGGTTCCTTCCCCTCTGGTATTTCTTCCTTATATTAATTTGGCATGAGTAATTCCATATATCTCAATCTTTATTAAGCCATGAGTACCCATTAAACCAAATAGACAAAAAAGGCATAGATTTATTATATGGAACCCAAGTTTCTAAAATGAAAGGATGCATGAGTGGTGAAATACATTACATAAACTAAGTTGCCTTGCTTTATAAAATTCCTCAAGCTGACTCATCTTTCATGTTTCCATATATTTAATGTTTTATATTTTTATGGTTGTGGAGAAAGGCCCCCCCATACCATAGAGCCCAACATCCCCTATAAGAATTCCTATAATTCAGGGGGGTCTCCACATCCCTTGGATACATTTCTTGACCATTGGATGTTGCCATATTTGTGTGTGTGCGTGTGTGTGTGTGTGATTTTGGGCACAGGGTCCCCTATGCCAAGGAGCCTAATATATCCTATATTTGGGGGTGTATACATTGTCCAGACATCTCATCGATGCATTTCAACACTCATGCATCCCTATTTCCCAAAAACTTAGTGGAAAATTCCATACAAATAAGTAATAAATCAATGATACCACTCTTCATTAAATTTGCCCAAAAAAATTTTAATAACCAAAGATGCATTGCACCTGAATGCCAACATTTACTAGCACATATTCCCAACACATAACTAACCATCATCTAGAATGACATGCATCAGCAGTTATCTCTATTCATTAACTACCACAGCCACAACTCTATTGAGTAAAAGACATGCATTGGTTATCAGTGATCACAAATGGCAGACGGACAACATGATAAAATTTCACAAGGGAACAAGTTTTAACAATTAAAAGAAAGCTTCAAAGCCAACAAATTAGGCAGAATGGGAAATGAGGCTTAATGGAGGGGGCAAGGAACTTCTGTTTATGCAAAGATCACAACTATAAAGCAATGGAAGCAAAAGCAGAATGTCTCCCCTTGGCAAGAACTAACGATCAATGTAAGAAATATGGTCAGGATTTTGTGAATATTTAAGCACTTCCAACATTCAAATAGATTTGGCTACTTTAGAACAAACTTTAAGGATAACAAGATATCAGTTAAACAATATTAACATTTTGATCATAAAAAATTATTAAGTGGGAAAGAGATAAACCTGACCAACCTGAAAGTTTTGGTCAGTCACTTGACCGCCTTCAGTTGGAGGTGCATGCCCTGCATTTGAAGCTCTTGACTGTGCTTCAAGACCGGGACCAGAAGAGGTGCCACCAGATGCACCACCAAGAACTTGTGAAACAAAAGGCATCATCTGTTGCAGCACTTTTGAAAAGTCAAAACCATCTTGGCTCCCACCCATTCCAGAAAGCATGTTACCTAAATCATCCCCATGCTCTCCCAGCTGCTCTGTCATTTGTTGCATTGTGTTTCTTAAAGCAGGGCTTCGTGTAACCTGCTCCATCATGCTACTTAATGCACTTGGAGGACCTGATCCTGTCTGCTCTGCCATTCCACTGATAAAATTGCTCATGGTTGGAGTTCGAAGAAGTTGGGACATGATATCTCCAACATCAACTCTTCCATTACCAGGACGTCCTCCAGGGACCATGTTACCAAACATCTCAGCAAGCCCGTTGGGTAATACTACTGATGAACCATTTTCATCTGCTCTATGATCATCTGAAACGCGTTGAGAAAGCAGAGCTTGTAGAACATTTTTTCCCCTTGCAATAGAGGACTGGCTATGTTGATCAACTGAGACTGCTTCGTTTTTCTCACCCTTAAAGTCAGGCCCTGCCAGTTTATTTGTTTGTTGCTTATGATTTTGCTTAGTACGCTTCTGCCCAAACTCAAATGCTTATTGTTAGCTTACTCCAAAATAAAAAAGTATAATGCACTCAATATAATAGCCACTTGGAAACCAAAATACCTCAAAACAGGTCCTAATCTAGATAAACTACATGCACATATTCTAGATGAAAGTTACTTTGTAGCTAATAAGTTACAACACGGCTGATTAATGCGCAAAGAAAAAAACTATCCACTAAAACAGGATTTTAGACAACCTTAGAAGGTAGAGGCTGAAGACCTCCAAGACCCAATCCTACAGGCACTGTTGTGTGGCCATCTGAACACTCCTTCTCAGGTATTGGCTGCAGCAGTTCACTTTGGGAACTAGTATAGCTTGTCGAAGCAATTGCATTAGTTGATAAGGAAGACATATCAAGCTCCTTCATATTGGCCTCAATTGCACTTGAAACTGGTCCCACATCAGTTATATTTTCGGACGATGCAACTTCTCTTTCATCATTAAGTGACTTTTCACTCACTGTTGGCTCTTTTGTTAGAGAATTAGACTCATCTCTAGTAGCTAAGCAGGCAGTTTCCTGTTGCTGATCAGGCTACAAAGTAAGGAAAGTATTATTATATAGAGACAATTGAGTTTAGTGAGTAGACTATCAAAATCATAGACACAACATATAATACCTGTAGCTGGTTTGGTCTCCCAGATTGAGTGTAAGCTCCCATCACTTGCTGCAATACAGAGTTCACCAAGTTCGCCATGTCACTTCCACTACTGACTCCTACATTGCTACTATTACCATTTCTCAATCTGTCTCTCACATCATTGTCTATACCCAAATGCTCATCAGACTGTCCTTGTTGCACTATATGTTGTTCTGTTGTAGAAACTGTAAAATAAAGCTAATATCATCACTCCAGAGTCCAAACTACACACTTAAAGCCACTTTTCATCTAGTCATAGATAAACTATCCTTACATCTAAATGCATGTTGCCAGTAGTAATCATTTGGGCCACGGTTTGTTGAATATTCCTCTCAGAACAGAATATCTATGTTCTCTACCTTAGAGCCGATAGTTAAGCAGAAACTCAAAAATTATACAGACAACTTTGTAAATATACGCACCAGACTGGTTTTGAGCCATTTCCCGTTCAGAATTTGAATTCTCAGATGCAGAAGCCACAACAGGTGCAGACAAGGAATTCATAGATTGAGCACCACCATTGACGTTTTGAATCTGTGCCTGCACATGGGCAACAATTGGGGGAAAGGGGAGAGTTTCTGAGGGCTGTTGTACACTAGATTGTCCTGCATTAATAAATGCCTGAGCTACGCCTCTTATAGGAGAACCCTGACCAGGGTTCATCTGCTGAAATCTAGCAAGAAGAGGATAAAAAGCACTAAAAGCAGAATTGGATGTTTCAGTAGGAGGGCGAGGAGGGACAGCTGCAACCACAGTTCTAACTGGCACTACACGGACAGACCCTGTCTCTCTGGGACCTGGTATACCATTCCTAACCTGAACCTGATCTGCCTGTCCTGTATTTTGTGGAACACTTGTTTGGTTTCCTTGTTCAGCATTTGCAGGGGAACTTATTGGAGCTCCTCCAGAAGCCAATGATGTCCCTATTTAGAAAGCCACAAGCCAAGCTTTATTAAATGTAGGCAATAGAAAGAACACAAAAGCAGAAGATAGACTTACCTGCATGTATGTGTATGTTGATATTTCTAGGCACGTCTCCTGTACCAACAGATCCTCCTGTAACCCCAGTAGTTGGCTGAACAGCTCCAATGGGGAATGGACCAAAAGCACCAGCACGCTGGAAAACTTGTGGCTGTGTACCAAAAGGAAACAGGTCGATAACTCTGCTATTAGTAACAATCAGAGGTGAAAAAATCATGTAGCGTATACATATACATCAAGGGCAGAAGTCAAACCTGAACCATGATGGGATTAGGCCCAGATGGAGAGATGTATACTGCAGGCCCAGCATTTACAACAGATTCAGCCTGCATAAAAATTGGCAAGTAGAGAATAAATGGTCAAAATTCACATTTAATTGAAAAAATTAAAAAAAGTAACCAAATAACACCTCTCAATCAGAGGTCACAAAGATCATACATGAGATTGTCCCATACGCAATGTTAGAGTTGCACGACCAAGCTCTAGCAGCAATGCACCTAATTCTTGCATCATTACTCCATCCCACATAGCAAAAGACTGAATTCGACTACGTAATAATGGTTCAGTTACCATGTTCTCATTTTCCAGCTCCCCTGCAAGTTGCTGGCAAACAGACAAGGAAAGTCAGGCATGTTCAATCGAAAAAAGAAGTATGACCATGCCTCACCTATGCAGATCCCTGACTATTTCCATTTCAAACTCGAAGATAAAGACAAGGAGGAAATATGGTTTGTCCACCAACACATTCATTATGTTAGACATCCTCTCAACTATCATTCATGCCCTTTTCATTTTTCTTCCTATAGACTGCGACTCTCATTGTGTCTACTAATGGTTGCTTCTCTTGTTTGGTCACTAACTTGTGTGAGTCCTCACTGTGCAACAGTTTATATATCCTCTCTTACAAGTGAGACTTCACAAGTTCAGGCTCTCACAGATCTCTGGTAGAGAATGTAAGTAATGAATAACATGCAACTATAGATCAAATGTGCACAAAATCACACTGCAGCTATTATATAGAATCAACAATGCGACTATTAATTTTTTATTGCACCAGTGCCTTTAAATAGGTGTACAACTTTGTCACTGTGAACTCTATAATGATCGAGTCATACACATCACAAGGAATACAATAAAATATGATCAAATGACTTTATTAGCTGAGGTGGTAATCAACTTTACTCCAACAAAAACTATACTACAATGTAGAAAGAATGCTTTATTATCAGACTCTCGTCCAATTTACATTATTGACCAAAGTCAGTATACACGGCAAATTCCTCTGAAATATTTGACAATTATAATAAATTTTGAGAAAACTCAGGTATACATTTATTTCATGGGTCATCATGTCAGCCTTGTGAATATCCTTCATGTTCAATATCTCAATCAATCTACGAATTTTTATCACTCAGAAAATAAGCAACAAAATTATGTTCCGAAGAAAAATGATGTCAGCACAATCCAGTCTGACAATAACAAGTTGTCCCAGTTATCAAGTAATTGCCTAGTTTCACACAAGATTAATTTAGGATGGTCTGATCCCTTCTCAGTGCAACAGTTTTGTTTATCACTTAGAGGATCCCATCGTCTTGTTTTGACAAAGAAGACAGTTCCGGGACAAGAAGACATTTGAAACAGAAAAAAGAGATCAAGCCTTTCATCAGTAAGCTTTGAGAACAAAGCTTTTTGAGGAGAAAGGCAATGTTATGAATAAAATATATATAAAAATGGTAAAAATAATAATAGACAAACAATAATTAATTAACTAATAATTAGTAGGGAAGAAGCATGTCTCTACAGAGATGATTGTTCGTGAAAGGGTACTTACCTGGCTATATATACAGGACCCTCACTCACAACTGTATCATCATTCTCATTCATACATTTTAATCTATATTCTTCTATCTCAATGGAGATGTTTATATTCCAAGTCTTCTGGAGTATTTAGCTTGAAGTACGAACTTTGTTCGTTCCACTTTGGTCCTTGGGATTTTGGTTTTCCCATCAGTGAAAATCCTTGGGTATATTTGAGGATAAATGTATTTGTAATAGTGGTTAAACATAGTAGTGGAGTTTAGCCTAGCCTTGCACTCACAAGGACAATTAGAGAGAACATGAATTTATAGATGTCAATAGAGTCATTGTTATAAACATGGACTTATGATTTGAATATATGGATCTACTTGTATTATTTGAGAGAATTTCTCTTAATGTACAAGGAGTCATCGTGTAACTCAACATTACTATCACTTTTAGAGGTGTTCCATTCCTATATTTGGTACATCATGTGTATGCAGGTTTATCATGCTCAATATTACATATACATTTAACCCCATGTATACCCCAACTAGGATCATAACAACTCTTTAACCATAGCTTTCACTAATCAATTTCCATTTTTTATAAAAATTCATCCTCCCAAAATATTGCGGGCCAAGTTGGGAATTCTTGCACCTTGACCAAAATGGTATTGTCTCAAATTCCTCCATAGTTAGGGTAAGGATCAAGTGACATAATTTTAGTAGATGGTGAAGTTTTCCAAAAGACGAGGGAGTTTAGTCGTAATTTCTAGTTTACCTTACTCTACATTGAAAATTTTGATTATAATTTAAACGCTCCCTGGCACAAAACCTAGACCATAATGAATTTGGATCAGAAAATCCAAGGGCTGAGATATCCAAAAGACTAAATTATTTATCAAGGGGCAAAGCCATTAAATTTGTAAAATAGCCTTCTAGAATAAAGGGCAGAGGTCAAGGGTGAAGAAAAAGAACAAGAAATGCTCAGGGGAGGTAAGGAATCATTCCTCCAAACAAAGGTAGTCGTTCTTTGATTGCATTCTTCTTGTTACATACCTATTAGATGGTCTAGGCAGCTGAGGCAAAGGCTACATATAAAATAAGAGATGTAGAAAATTGGATTTTAACCACCAAGGTTTATTAAAATGCAATGATAAATTTCTCAGTGGACCAATAATGTCAGGAAGCTATTGCTACAAGTTTTGCAGTAGCTGAAATGCTTCCTTTCACTGACACAGTTAACTAAAACCAGTGAGGGATGATCATATTCAAACTTGCATGGCTTTCTAATACAGTTGTGGTAGTAGTAGTAACAAATTCTTCAAAAACCACAGTTTATATAACAGATGCACCATGGAAAGACTTGTCCTGGAACAGCTTTTCACTCATTGAGTTCCTTAGTCCTTGTTTGCAAAAGAAATAAGAAACAGAAGGGATCACAAGGGTGTGGAATCTGCATACGCAACTTAAGCAAGAACTGCACAAGGCACCTTGCAATTGAGCAGGGTAGGAACTCAATCATGGATAGCTTAGCTGATCTAGAAACTTTGCTGCACTTGCATTCTCTTTCCAAATAAAACTGTCCCCACCTTTAATAAACTACCTATGATCACCATTTAAAAAAGAAAAATCTATTCAATAATTGCTCACCTCACACAATGAAACTTTCTAACAGCTAATATATCAAAAATATAAAAATCATATTGAATAATTATTTCAATTTTATTCACAGCCAAAGAATAAGCTTCATGCCATCACATCCAGAAATTATTCTATCTCTCCAATTACATCTCACTTGGTAACAGGTCAAGACAATGGAGACATCATCGAGCTAGCTCATTTCAAAAAAAACTAAGAAAACTCTTCTTAGCTCTAACATCTAAATAATTGTGATACTTTCACTAAGGGGTATCCTATTCTCCCTTTTTAATGTCCCACAAACTCATAATCTATGTTTCTTGAATGGACTTCTACTTGAACACAATTGTTGGTAGAATCTACAGCTATGAAACATAACTGTTGCAGATGCTACAATCAAGTTTCATTGATATCAAATGCTCAGTGCAGAGGACTAGTTCAAGGATTTTTATGAAATAAACTTTTAACAAAAAAATACACAGATCCTTAGAAAAGGCAATTGACGTTCACATGCAATAGTTTATGGATGGAGCAGCTGTTGCAGGATCCACACATCGAGTAATGTTACAGAATATTGGAAGGAATCTAAGACAGCACTTGCCTGGCTAAAACCAAAAGCTTCCCAACCTTAAATTATGCATGGAAATCAAACATGCCACAAAAGTTAAACACAAGCCAGGTATACAAGAATAAGGGAGTAGATCTCTCCCAGAAAATACTATAGTTAAGCATAACTTACAGAAAATGCAGCTCCAGCTGGACCATTCATCAATTGTTGTGCACGTCGAATGAGTGTGCCCAAGGCAGCAGGCGTAGGCAACCCTCTAGAAACAGAAGATATTCCTGAGGCATTTGCTTGATCTTGTGATCCAGAACTAGCAGATGTAGGAGAATGATGCTGACTATCAAACCCTGAGAAAGTATAACCCAAAATATAAGCAAGGGTTTTATAAGGGTATTTTTGGCTTTTAATTGGCTTTTGGAAATATTTTATACAGCAAAATCATTCCACAGTTCGGATTTTGGCTCACTGTTAATTAAAAATTCCTGCTCCATACGGTTCAAGTACAGGGATAATGTTGCCAATGCATCAGGAACAGCCTGAAAAGAAGGAACCAAGTTAACACTTGAGTAAGAAAAACAAGAAATGTAACATAATCACTTCAGAAGCAGTCAGAAAGATCTGTTTCAACTCACCAGATCTTGGGGTGAAAGTGTTTGCTGTGTTGCTGTCGGCATGTGTAAAGCCTGATTCACAGGTTCAAGCACAATGTTGGACAAGACCAGACCAGATTGCTGTTGATTTAAAGTCTGGGATCCACCACTAGAATTATCCTGTCGGTCTTGCCCTTCTGAACCAGTTCCTTGTTGACCATGAGTTGGTAAAACAGGCTGCCAAATACAACATACTTGCATAAGGTTAAATATAACGCAAACAACATGGCAAAACCATTTGGTTGAACATGCACTAACCATTGTTACAGTTGGCCCATTTGCCGCACCAACATTCACAGGAGTTGGGCTGCCCATTCCAATTGAATTAAGCACAGTAGCAAGTATCTGTGTGCAATATAAGCAAATGCATCATCTAATTGGAAATCTTACACTAAGAATTCACTAGCATTGTAGAACACAAAAACACTCAACTTGTGTAAGCACAGTACAACCCCAGAACTGAAGAGCATACCCTATTAAGATCCGGTAAACCTCCATCACCTTGATCTTGAAGATTGAAAGTTCCAAATACTACATTATGAGAAACCTGGCCAACCCTGTTACTGGGTGCACCTGTAGCATTATCATTTCCTGCAAAACATTTCACAATAGTAGTAACTATGATAGTGCCACTTGGATACCAACTAGTTTGAAACAATTTAATTCCATGAGTGGGAGAGCAGCAGTGCATCTGAAAATAGTAATGACAGTTGCATTATATACGTCTCCTTGAGATTCTGGCCAATACGTTATGGCATGCTGACTTAAATGCAAGCTGAATAACTGTCCAGCCATCCTTCGCATTGAATGACACAGCTTTGAATCTAAGTTCTGGTTTCAATATAATCATATATGCAGAATATGTATTTAATAAGCTCTTTTTAAGGAGCTGCTTTCAAAGATATCCCATGGGCCACAATTTATTTTCTTTTACATGTATAAGTGTCAATACAAATGAGAATAAATAGCAAAAACCAATCTCAGGATTTCAAGGAACAGAATTTATTTCAATATATAATAGAGCATATATGTTGACTCTTGATCTACATACAATCCTGAAGGCAGTTCTCACGCAAGTACCACACCCACATATTATGTGGTAAACAGAGTTTCCTTTTATAAAATTTCAGCAGAGTTGTTGCCCTAAAGGCGGAAGTAACTTCTTTAAAACTAAGCTCCTCCTATAGAAGATTCTAGTATTTGATGACATCGCTGATGATATCCTGTTAAATTTGCAACTACAGCCAAAAATCACTTTGGACAGCTCTTATGAGGCAGCTGATATTTTCTTGGATTCTTCTTTCTGAGAGGTGTAGGATTGATCTAAAGATCTAAAGACCAAGGGACTTAGTGAAGATGTCGGCGGGCTGCTCCGTTGTGGGAACATAACGCAACTGAACGGATCCGTCTTCAACAAGCTGACGAATGTAGTGACAATGGATTTCTGCATGCTTTGTTCATTCACGAAAGACTGGATTCTTGGCAAGTTGAGCACTCCCTGATTATCATAGAACAAGGGAGTAGGATCTGTCTGGAAAACATGCATATCCACAAGCATACGTCAAAGCCAAACTGCCTCACAAGATGCCTTAACTGCTCCACAATACTCTGCCTCTGTTGAGGAGAGAGCCACTGCCTGCTGCTTCTTACTAGTCCAGGTTACAGCATCGAATCCTAGACTAAACACATACCCAGCTGTAGATTTACAGTCATCAACCAAACCGGCCCAATCAAAATCTGTGTAACCACAGAGTATAGGATCGAAACTTCGAGTGTACAAAAGTCCATAATCAGGAGTGTCACGCACATAACGCAGCACAGACTTCGTTGTTATCCAATGATCAGCCTTGGGAGCTGACATGAAGCGAGAAATGTAGCTCACTGCAAAACTGATATCAGGTCTAGTGGCAGTAAGGTAGATGAGGCCGCCCACTAATTGTCTGAATAAAGTTTCATCCACAAGGGGTGAGGATGACTGAGCTAAAAGTTTGAGCCCTGGTTCCATAGGAGTAGTGGCAGGTTTGCAATCCTGCATTCTGAATCTGTCCACAAGATTTCTGGCATACTTGGACTGAGAGAGAAAGATGTTGTTCTCAGTCTGCCAGACTTCAACAACCAAACAGTAATGAAGAAGTCTGAAATCTGTCATATCAAAAGTGTTGCACAAATCCTGTTTGATCCCATGGATCAAATGTGTTGAGTTTCCAGTAATGATAAGGTCATCCACATAGACAACCACAAACAGAATATCATCACCAGTATGCTTGATATACAGGTCCGCATCAGATGGACTTCGTTGAAAACCATGATCTGTGAGGTATTGATCAATTTTCAGGTACCAAGCCCGAGGAGCTTGTTTCAGACTATAGAGTGCTTTGACTAATCTATAGACTTTCTGTTCTTGACCGACAACCTTGAATCCTGGAGCCTGCGTCATGTAGACTTCTTCCTGTAAGTCACCATTCAGGAAAGCACTCTTTACATCCATCTGATGGACTTTCCAATTCAACTGAGTTGCTAAGGCAAGGACAAGCCGTATGGTACTCATCTTGGTTGTAGGAGCAAAAGTCTCCTCGTAGTCAATGCCTTCCTTCTGTGAGAACCCTCAAGCAACAAGACGAGCTTTATACTTGTCTAGGGTTCCGTCTACTTTGTATTTCACTTTATACACCTATTTGCAACTAACGGGCTTTTTCCCTGTAGGAAGATCAGAAAGGGTCCAAGTGTTATTCTCCTGAAGACTCTGGAATTCAGCTTCTGTTAAACACACATGGGAGCAAGAACAATAGGAAAGATAAATCATGCAGTACAATTTTATTAACAGGAGATATACATTTATAGTACATTGTTGTGACCGTTGGGATTCACATCCCAAGGTCTCTTGGACTCCTTTTGTCCATTCAGCTTCCACACTAACCCA